>CM073770.1:75369818-75382945 GCA_037158775.1 Hetaerina titia
AAGGGTAGGCAGTGATGGAATTTCGATGATGAACAAAGAGCCCATTCGGTGTCGTGGCGGCACCTAAATTTACTAGAGCGCCTGGTGGATTGGTACATTCTCGGCTCATATGCGTATAATTTTTCTGTGTAATATTCTTTAGTACTTAGACCTCTACATTTACACACATTCGACATCCAACCCACAAATGGTCGTAAGGACGACTTGCGGGGGTGATAGGGAAACAGCCAAGCATGCAAAAATTAGAGTTCATACATAAACATGAGTACATATTTACTCATGTACACAAGCACTCGTACTCTTACTTGGCCTACATGTAATAAAATATTTGGTTTGACTAATTAATTGAATTTTGTTGCTTCAATAACAGTATTCGGGTGTTTTGGGTCGATTTTGTTCTACTCAACATTTAGAGATGGTACTCTGCAAATCACCATTAAGGTGTGTGCCAGGGAGTGATTTCATGCCGTCTATGTAACATCAAAATTGAGTCATGCTTAAATTTTAGCTATCAAGAATAACGCATATTATTTCATTCACGGAGGGTGATTGGGTTGGTGCGGAGGCCAGCGACCTGGCTTCCCACCCTAAGGGCCTGGGGTCGATTCCTGGAGGCGACATTTTTTAGCGGTATCCCGATCCCTGTGGAGAGCACTTAAAGTGAATAAGCCATCCGTTGAATGGGGCGTTAAACTGCGGACCCCTTGGCGTCTTTCGTTAAGAGTAGGCTAATGCCGACGGGTTTCTCTAAAACCTTCCTTTCCTATCTATTTCTAATGGCGCAAATGACCTTAGCCGTCGGTCGCTTCCCCTAAAAAGTACAACTACTCATTCATGGAGGTAATGTTAACTACAGATGACAGCACTGCTACATCTACGCGTGTAAATTGGAGGCTTTTGAGATTTTTCCGTGGCCGAGAATAGAAAAAATAAGTTGGACAGAGAAGGCAATGGCTGGAATTTTAAATATGGTGAGCGAAGAGAGACGTTGCTAGAGAAAACCCAAAACACGCAGAGAAGTGGGTGAATGAGATACTACGAGGCAGTGCGATATGGAAAGTCGTGATAGAAGCGAGGACCTTGGGAAAGTGGATTAGTGGAGGAGAGTAGGCACGACCGCATTTTTAGATAGCATGGAAACAGTCAGAAATGTCGAAGAAATGAAGAAGAAAATAATGTAGGACAAACAAAGCAAATTCTATAATGAAAAGAGAAACTTTATAATTCCACATAGATTTATTAGACGGACGACCCAGGTTTCGACGTGGGACGTCATCATCAGGTACTTTTTGCAAAGAAGACAGAGAATATATAGTCACACAAAATTGGGGGGAAAGAGGGGGAGAGATCGGGGAAGGGGGAGGGGGGAAAGGCGAGAAGAGAGAGACAACTCCCTGGTCTGAGGAGAGGGTTAGGGGGTGGAAGAGGGGAAACCCCAGGGGGTGGGGGGGTTTGGCCCAGAGGTGGTTAAGGGGGCTAAGGGCATAGGGACTAGAAGAAAGGAAAGGATTAGGAACTCCCCCTCTTTCCCCCCCCCCAATTTTGTGTGACTATATATTCTCTGTCTTCTTTGCAAAAAGTACCTGATGATGACGTGCCACGTCGAAACCTGGGTCGTCCGTCTAATAAATCTATGTGGAATTATAAAGTTTCTCTTTTCATTATGTTAAGTCGATTCCATGAAGTCACGCCCGAGAGAACGAATTAAAGCAAATTCTCGTGATACGAATAGGATAATAGTCATTAGGGACCTTCCAAAAGCTATCTTTAATGGGTAAGATAACGAGAAAAAATTCCCTACGGTATTAGTGTAAAATACTTCGAGTCGAGACGCTACTGAAAAGAACAAAACGCGGTCACATTTCTCATTGGTAGTTTCTTGTGTGTTCAATTTAATTTATGGAGGTAAAAATTTCCCTTAATGAACATATCTCTATTTATAGCTTCCGCAGTAATGAGGCACTCATTTTCTATACTTCCTACGTTTTCGAGTGACTTGAGCTGTGAAAATACATCGAGGGATAAGAGGATAAAGGGCTGAAGATGGTCAAGGTCTTATCGGGAACCCTCCATTCACCACTCTGATCCCGAATGTCTTCTGCCAACCGTTGCCCTTTTGACAATACCCTTTAGCCTCTTAAAGCCTCTTCTGCTCTCCCTTTTGTTCAGTTTGTCGCCGTAAGTTAGGGCTGTCAACCCAACGAATCCACTCCAGGCTTTAAACTCATCCTTTGGGAGGTAGGCGTGTCTCACCTTCAGCCCCTCTTGTGTGTCCTACACAAGAGAGCGTTTAATTTAGGGCCGGTACCAGGTACGGTCGAGGAGAGCGGTCGCCAGACATGCCAAGAATGTCGGGTTGTTTCCCCGAAGGCAATATTCTGCTTATAATTGAAAAACAGTGGAGAATTTTTGCGTGCATCGATCTTTTTGTTGTCAAAGCGTGGAATTTCGCACACTGAAATTATTTTCGTCTAAGTAATTTTATTTCACATTAGGTTGAAAATGCAGTGAAAGGTGAAAAAAAGTAAATATTTTCCACTTTTGCAAGGATTTTCGTTAATATGCAGCTCAGTTAAAATTATTTTCACGGCCAAGACAAGATAGCGATTACATCGACTAAAATGTAATTTTTTCAAGTATTTTTGCCTCTTTAGAAATAAGGAGTGTGTTATAATCAGTAGACAACCAGTAAAGATTTGAAAAAAGCTAATGAAACTGCTTCCTTTCGGATTTTTGCTCAGTGACGGAAGCTGCATATTTTCCCTATCCCAAAGGATTGCCGAGCAAAGCGAAAGCTTTCCCTGTGTAGTTTGATTTTCTAGGAAGTTAAAGGTGTTTTATTAAAAGGTAATTCAAGATATAAGGTAATCTACCGGGTAATGTAGGTTTTGGATGGACACAACTGCCAAATAAATATTCATCTACATCTACATAATACCCCGCAAGCCGCCGCAAGGGCGTTTGGCGGGGGGTGTTAGGTCACCACCCAAAAAAGGAAAAAAGAAATACCGTATTCAAAACCAACACACACATGCAAACCCCAATCCACAGCAGTGCACACATTCATCGTAACATCCCATCATTCGACGCGCATGCAACCACACATCTACCTCCCTTCACTCCACAAGCATGCATAAGTACATATATTTTGTGACTCTTTACAAAACACAATCCAGCAACCTAATCTACATCAGGTCCCTCTTCATCTCTGTGTATTTCCTTCCTCCCTTCATCCCGTCCAACATCCCTATCCTGTTCCTGCCCTTTCCTCGTTTGCCCAACATTCTCCCCTCTATTACAGTCTTTAGCATTCCACTGCCGAGCTGTACAACCTTCATCCATTTTTCTGCCTCCTTATAGTACTTCCTCATTTGTTTTCGTTTCGGTCCATAAGTGTTATGGAGTAATTTTACTTATGACGGTGTTTACGGATCAGCAGAAAGTTTCTGAGTTTAAAACAGATAAAACAGATTCTGATTGATTTTTTCATACAGTTCTCTGCGTAGTTTGAAATAAACCTATAATTATTGGTTAAGCGATCGTTCAATCCTTTTTCTTCGATGCCATAAATTCATTCACTCAGCGACTTTTTCTTGATTGATGGTGTTAATTTCTTTACTGGAAGATAACGTTTCGTTATTCCCCTATTCGAATTCATCATGCAATTGGGCTTTGGTTTTCCATAACCCCTTCATAAGACTTTCACTTTAGTAATAATAATAATTATTATTAGGTAATCTACCGTTTAAGGTAGGTTTTTGGATGGACACAACTATTAAATAAACATTTTGTGATTCCCCACCTAGCAAACTAATCTATATCAGGTCCCTCTTCATCTCTCTGTACTTCTTTCCTCCTTTCATCCCGCCCAACATCCCTATCCTGTTCCTACCCTTACCTCGCTTGCCCAACATTCTCCCCTCTATTACCCTCTTCAACATTCCACTACCGCTCAATACGCCTTTCATCCATTTTTCCTGCCTCCATAGGATTTCTCTCAACAAACCCCTCTCCTCCCCCACCATTTCTAGTACTTCCTCATTTGTTTTCCTTTCGGTCCATTTCACCTTCTCCATTCTTCTCCACACCCACATTTCAAAAGCCTCCAATCTACGTCTATCCTCCTGCTTCAGTGACCACGTTTTCGCGCCGTACATAGCTACGCTCCATATCAGAGTTTTTACGAGTCTTGTCTTAACATCCCTACTCAGCGTCCCCGTCATCAACTCCCTCCTCCTTGAGAAAGCCTCCTTTCCTAGCGCAATTCTTCTCCTTACGTCCCTACCACTTTGACCGAATTGGTCCAAAACACTTCCGAGATATGTAAACTGCTCTACCTGCTCTATTTTTTCCCCACCTATTTTAATATTTAGCTTAGCCTTTTTCTTTCTGGAAAATCGCATAACCTTTGTTTTATTAATATTGATTCTCATCCCATATTTATCGCACTGAACCTCCAATTCACTCAGCAATGCTTGCAACCCCTTGGCTGACTGAGCAACTAATGCTTGGTCATCAGCAAACCTAACCGATTTTACGAATTCCCCTCCGACTTTCATTCCTACCTCCAGTTCTTCCCATGCCTCTTTAATCATTTCCTCCACATATTCGTTGAACAGCACCGGTGACAATGGGCAACCCTGCCTTACACCTCTTCCTAACTGCCCATCCGAACTCTCCGTTCCCCAATCGTACCTGAGCAGTCTGAGACACGTACAGGTTGCGGATCAGTCTCCTGTCCCTCCAATCCATTCCTATTTTCTGCAATACACGCATTAATTTTTCCCAATTCACTCTATCAAACGCTTTTTCGAAATCTACAAAACAGGCAAAAACGTCCTGGTTGTATTCTATATTCCTCTCATTTAGTGATCTCATTACTGCAATGGCATCACGCGTACCTCTTCCCTTCCTAAACCCAAACTGATCAGCCCCTAAGTAATCAGTTGCTCTACTCTCTATTCTTTTGTTGATGATCCTGAGAATAACTTTAGCTGCGTGGGATATCAAACTTATTGTTCTGTAATCCTCACATGATATAGCTTTTGCCTTTTTTGGAATAGGAACTAACACCGATCTCACAAAATCTTCCGGCCAGATTCCTTCTTCATAGATACTACGAATCAGTCCCTATAGGGCCTTCTTCCCGCATTTTCCTAAACATTTCAACAGTTTTACAGGTATGTTGTCCACCCCCACGGCCTTATTTGCTTTCATCTCCTTTAATAACAACCACAATTATAAACCTGAAGGTTCATTTGTTTGGCGAACGTGGAGTTCACCTGATACTAATTCAAACGGCGTGAAAAATACACCCATAAAAGTGGGAAGGACAGTTCCTTCCAATGAGGTTTAGGGAAGATCTCGTGCTCGTCAAATTACACCTCTTGGATCAAGCTTAGGGTGATCTGATGCGTCACCAGGAATCGAACTCAGGCTCCCCAGTCACTGGTCCAGCGCCATGCACACCGTAACATCACGCTCCTTCGTAAGTGTTAATTTGAAAATATTACTTCGCTGGCGGTCTCATATGTTTGAAGAATGGCGTTTCGTATGTTTCCATTTCTGAGACTTAAGTTGCCATTGTTCATTGACTCCAGTTCGTTAGGCGATTAAAAATTTTCCACTCGCTCTATGAAAATGACACCTACTAAGACAATACTGATTCGCTAAATGTGCGTATTATATTTATCCTGTCGCGACTACCAGCGTGAATGAACGGTAGTCATGGCCACCTGTTTTAGATATTGTATAAATGCATAACATCTTACAACAGATCACCCTATACATGTATATATGTGTGTTTTTACATATAGATCGTATATATATATGTATGTATATATATATATATATTTGTATATATACACACACATATATATTATATATATATATATATATATGGGTGGGTCGCGGTAATCCTGAGGTAGAGCGTTGGACTACTGACCGAAGGGCCCGGCTTCGATTTCTGGGCAAGCCTCTCTGGGCGCCTACAGAACCACCCAAGCTATGTCATTTTTCGGGTACAAGATCTTCCTAGGAAACCATAGCAGGCACAGGGAAAGGAACAGACCCCCCTACCCTGGTGTGTGAATTTCACACACCGCTGGGCTTAATACTGCTATTGCTGGACTCTACTGTTACCCATCAAACCGACTTTCGGGTTGATTCATGTGTTTGTGGTTTTTTAATATATATATATATATATGTATATGCATATATATACATGTGTATACACACACATATATGTATGTATATCTTGCAACGAATCACCATCACTACCATTACACCACGCTAATCGTCACGATTGAATCTCATCGTGTTCTCTATCGCTCCTCGTTCGCGGGAAGTAGGTCGATGGAGCTCCGACAAAAAGATTTCCTCAGCCCCAAATCTTAGTTTCGTGACTGGCATTATTTCTATGAGCTAGTGAAAACATCAAAGTGTTGCCCTCTGATCTCTTCTCTATGCTCCAGCACGCTGGGAACGTGGGGGCTACACCTGTGCGTCTGCCGCGTTATGCAATCGCGTCGCTCGGGTTGAAGTCTCTCTCTCTCTCCCGTCTCTCCCCCTTCCTCCGTCTTCTTTGAGATAAAGGAAAGGAGAAATATTCCCACACTCTGCCTCCACCCACGCCAAACTCGCCCTCCCCCACCGCGTCTCTCTCCTTCTCGTCGGGATCCGCTCTCACCCCGCCGCCCCCTCCTGGATGAGCCCCGGCCGTTACACTGCCTCCCTAAGTAAAGATTGTTTAGATAAGGCGCCCGATGGCGAACTTCGAAGCCGTGCGTTCTCCCTCCATCCTTCCCCGTCCACGATCCCTTCCTTCCCTTCTTCCCTCAATTCCCACCGCTTCCCTCCACAGTTTCTCATTTATTCATTTTCATTCTCTTCCCCGTTCTTACCGCCCTGCTCCTCTCTCCGGGCCTTCTCCTCCCCGTCTCTTTGCCAGCCAGCGCTTTAGAGGGAAATCGCCACGGGGTGAAATTTTGCCGCACGTAAAAGCGATCGACGGAGAGATCGCGTGGTTCGGTAGAAGTTTCTGTTTGAAGACAGGTATTCACTAGAAATCTCGTGCAAGAACTATCCAGACATCTGGCAATTGATTGAATTCAAAAGCGTTTCAGTAGGAGATAGACTTCCCTTCGTGTTAGAAGACTGTCATGACAATTTTTCCTCGTCCATGTCAAATTATGTATGCGTGTGTGTGTTTGTGTATATATTATATATATATATATATATATATATATATATATATATATATACATATAATATGTATAAATCATAAACACATTAATCAAACCGAAGGTCGGTTTACTAGGTGATGGTAGAGCTCACCTGATGTACTAAGCCCGAAGGCGTGTGAATATTCACTCATCAGGGTAGGGGGGCCAGTTCCTTTCCCTGTGCCGGTTATGGTTTCCCAGGAAGATCTGGTACCCGAAAAATCAACTAGCTTGGGTGGAGCTGCAGGTGCCCGAGTGGCTTTCCCGGAAATCGAACCCGGGACCCTCCGGTCAGTAGTCCAACATATATATATATATATGTAATATATATTTCTAAAATTTAGACAGCAACACTCAATATGAGAACACGTAAAAGGAACACTCACACATTACAGGGTCCTATCCAAAAGTGGTAGGACTGATTTTTTTACAAGAATTTTATTGACGATATACTTACATCGACTTAATAATCTTCAAAGTATGCTCCTTGAGCTGCTACACACTTAGTTTTACGTTGCTCCCATTCCCCGTACGCCCGCTGGAAATTTTCTTTGCGGATGCCGTTGATGGCCCTCGTCGAAGCCTCTTGAACGGCCTTTATCGGGTCAAAACGTCGTCCCTTGAGCTGTCTTTTTATCAGGGGAAGAAGAAGAAGTCCGGTGGTGCCAGATCGGGAGAATAGGGCGGGTGCGGCATCGTGGCAACGCCGTATTTGGCCAGGAGCTGTCTGACGACGAGCGCGCCAATTCAGAATTTTCGGCACCATCTTGGCGCACACCTTGCGCATGGCCAAATCCTGTGAAATAATGCGTTGGATGCAGACAGACCCAACTGGTCTGAAATTTCTTCACTGGTTAAGCTACGGCCTGCGTTCAGCAGTGTTCTCACTCTGTTCACATTCGTGTCGGTTCTTGCCGTCGACGGCCATCCGGAGCGATGGTCGTCTTCAACGAGCTCCCTACCCTCTTTAAACAACTTGTGCCACTCAAATACTGTGAAACAGCTTAAGGCAGTGTCCCCACAAGCCTGTTTGATCATATCGAGGGTCTCAGTTGCCGTCTTCCCGAGTTTCGCACAAAATTTCACGGAATAACGTTGCTCTAAATTCAGATTCATTTTGTTTTTCGACGCGGACAAAAAACTTGCTTCACTAAAAACGTGAATATGTATATTATTATATTTTATTATATGTGTATTATTTTTACATATTTTATGTAATTTTTTGTTGCTGTCCAAGTTTTTTTATTCAACACTTACGTGTTACTTCGACGAAATCATCTTTACAAATATAGTATGTGTAGAACCATATGTATATTCACTAATATAGTAAATTGCGTATGCATATATGTCGGGGTAATTGAGTATCTGTGTATTAAAAGAGAAACTATATTAGAGGGAGAGAGAAGTTGATTCCATTGCCTTTGCTCTTTTTACTATTTATTTATTCGCAAAACATTAGTGATAATAAGGAAGTCGCAAATGCCATTCCTTTTTAGGCAATTTTTAGCGGAAATTGTTCCCTAAAAGCACGATGGCCTCTTTTTATGGACAATAATAATAATGATAATAGCATTGCTGCTTCAATATCCATTATCATCCATTGCGACACGAGCATTAAGTGGAACAACAATAATGCCATAGTCATTGTGACCGTGCGTATTAATGGTGAGAAAATAAGTAAAAAGAATCGTTATGGCCATACTTTTTGCATATTCATGATGTGATAAACGGTGATGAAAATGAGAATGAGAAACGTTTGTGTTTTAGGTGTAAATTAGTTCGTCTCGAATTTATTGGACCATTGTTTGAGATTGTAATTTCTTCAATAAAATATCTTAGATTTGAATTACCCATCACTACCCATGCATTTCACTTTTAGGACCTAATGTCTAGCCTAGGTTCCAAATAGGATCATTTTGGCCGGAATTTTTCGATCTTTTGATTCGATATGGCTGCATGACAACCTCTGATTTACTAAATCAAGTTTGTAGGGTCCCTATAATTATGTATGCCATTGATTGAGTATAAGATATTGCTCTCATATTAAATGGGATAGCCCAGATGAAATGAAGCCTAAAAAAAAAAGGGATTGTTACCCAGAAACTAACCATTTGAGTGCGGGGACGTATTGACGACTAGCATGAAATCAATAATGGCCTAGTTCCTAAACGTCCACCGTAGCTCTTCTCTGTTAACATTGGTTCCACGAAGCGTTCCTGATGAAAGCATCGGTTCAGGGTGAAATTGTTAAGTCTCATCTGAAAATTGATGCAAAGAATTTGACGAAAAAAATTACAGGTACAACCGTTTTCATTACGTAGATGAAATCTATAAACTTTTATCCAGTGTTAGTGAAACATAAAATTAGGTTAGAGCCGAATATTGCGATTGGTACACCCTTATCAAAGTAGTTTATGTGTGCTATTTTGAGGCACTTATGTGGTACCCCTGGAACGCAGTTAAAAAGTTATTATAAGATCAGAGATGTCATGAATGATTCACGATTTTTCTTGATTCTTGTCCGGTTGATCCGACTCTGGGTCGAGTTTAATACTTCAAATCGACGGTCACTCAACTCGTTTTTTCTTTGAGAACTATGAAATACGTAATTGCTGAGATTACTGGCGCATGTAACTTTATCCAGTGACTGTCTACATAGTAAGCGTATCTTGGGAACTCTTACGAAATCGATGGAGAAGTTTATAAGAAATACGCATGGAAAATAGTCAGTTGCTATTAGTTTATACCCTAAGTGCAACTTGAAACATTCATTTCACCAACTTCTAATTCGTGATACCTGTATAATCAGTGACCAATCAATCAAAAACTCAAGCCAATTGGCCAATTTTCTAAAGAAGCTTGAGACCCTGTCCAACCAGCCTTCGGGTTGATTACCGTGGTTAGTTTACTTAGGGTGTAGTCGAGGATCTGTCAAGCTTGGAGACAAATGTTGGTTGGCTGCATGTCTGTAAGGATGACTGACCAACACGCACTCTTAAAAGTCGATATTTTAACTCAGTTGTCGAGACAGTTAAAAAAAATGTATTTTACTTCGTTTTTCACTGATTTTAATATCGTCTAAATTTTCATTCCTCTGATATGGGCAGGTACTTTTGATTGAGGTTTCTTCCGGAAAACCGTGTGGGATGTAATGGGAGAAGTTGGGTCCATCACTCTCCAGCCGCTCCGAGACCTCATCCAGCTGTGCTTCCTGCCCCGCCTTGGAGTCACGGTTCGCTCCCGCAGTACTCGATTATAAAAGGGAGGGAGGGAGTTTGCGTTTTCCCAGTTGCACTCGAAAGGAAAGCAAAATGTTTTCTTTTTTTTTGGTTTTCTCGGATTATTTCAAAGGACACACTCGCCTGCTTTATCGTCATTAAAAATCGGTTGAGAATGAAAGTGAAGTGAGCGAGCGAGACGGCGAGCTGACTTTCCATTGCCAAGTTCACAGTCGCAGAACATGAACTTCGCTTACGCCCAACATGCCCAAGGAAGTTTACTGCGACTATGAAACCCCACCTTTTTCTTCCCGCTGCCGACTTGGCGAACCTTTCCATCTCCTCGCCACCTCTCAGTATAATGCTAGACAACCACACATTGATGACATTAATAATTCTAATAGGACTTTTTTTGCGCGGTGGATTCCGTGACATCTGATACTCGAACAACAAGACGTTCGCATGCAGGTTCCTTCGCCATTGAAGTTGTTGTTACAGAAATATAGGGAGTTTCTTACGAAGATTATCACTACAGATGAAATTTGACTGCACCATTTTATCCTGAGAGCAAACAATAAAGTTCGGTTTGAAAATCTCCGCCATCACCAACTCCGGAAAAATACAAAGTGGTGGTTTCTGCTGTGAAAGTAATGGTCATATCATGGTTTTTGTTATTCATAGAATGGTGTAAGAGCATGTCGTGTCAGTACGAAAAACTCTAAAAGCCATAGGGCACATACCGTAGGGATATTCCGAAAAATTTCCAAGGCCATATCGTTAACTAGAGGAGAGCACCTTTGAAAGCAACAGGCTGGATGCTGCACCTCGCAAATGTTGTTACTGAATATCCCGCGAAAATCAATGCGAATCATGTTACTCATCCTCGCTATAGTTCAATCATGTCCCCAGGTGACTTTTTCCTGTCCTCCATTGTGAAAAAACTCCTCCATGCAAAGCATTTTTCAACATCAGAATCAGGCGTAGGCGAAGTGAATATTTTTCAGATTGCATCGGCTTCCGCTGACGTGACTGCTGGAAGCAACTCAATATAGCTTTGTACCTCATATGCATTACACATTAAGATAACAATACAAAATATTATTATATTTTTTCACTTTAAGTTTTGAGAATGTAAATATCATGATTATTTCTTATTCGACAGCTCTCGTAGGAAAACGATTTTGAGGACGGTATGGGCAAAGCCATGCCAGAGCAAAAACGTAACTGTCTTCAAGCCACGGATCCAATGTTCTTTTGTTCTACCACCAATTGTATCAAATTGGTAATAATGGCGAACATTAATTGATAACTTCTTATTTTAGGGGAAATACAGCTCCATACCTTGTATTTAGAAAGCTTGAAATGCGAATAGTACTTTTTCTAACCCCTGACCGCGGTCTACTTTTCGTTCGCTAAACCTTTCATCATCTACATCTACACATTACCCCGCAGACCGCAGCAATGGCGTGTAGCAGGGGATGATATTTTATAAGGCTTTTAATCTAAAAACATTCACTTATACAAATATATAAATATAAATTTCGCATGCTTGATGTGTGAATATTCACACGCCGTCGGGCTTGGTACATGGTGAGCTCTACCATCACCTACTAAACCGACCTTCGGGTTGATTACTGTGTTTATGGTTTAAGCACATGCACACCCACGTACATGCCTACATACATCTACGAGTACATCATGCAATAATTGGCGTGTTTGAGTGAAGTTTTAAATTTAAAAAACCTTTCAAGTGGGTCACAAAGTATTGTAAGTCAAATGTTGTATATGTAACTTAGGATGATATCTTCAACTGTCACGTAACGGATGTCTTTCTGCCAAAGAAAACTGTTGGGATACGCTGATATGAAGACTACATCTACTCAATAACCCGCAAGCCGCCGCAAGGGCGTGTGGCGGGGGGTGTTAGGGCACCACCCACACAGCCACAAATTTATAGTCCACAAAAAAAACATGGTAAACATTCATGCAAGAGCCCTTTCACACACATACAAGCCCCCAAACTTCCAAAAAACATACACATGCAAAATCTTTGAATTTTAAATTTTTTTCCGTCTTGCAACTTATTTTTTTTCCCTCTTGCAACTTAAATGTTTTTAATATTTCTAGAGGGACTTCGGTTTCCTACTATTATGATTTCTGATTGTTCTTGGGAAGAATGAGTATTTGAATCTATCTCCCTTATTTTATCTTTGTGGTCTAATCGACCTAAGTAGTGTGGGGCCATTATAATTCCTTTCATATACATGCCTATGCAAATTATTACAAATACACACATGTTTGTATGATAGCGGAAAGTAAGTTTTAAAGTGTTAATACCAGGTGAATGCCAGGAGTCACACACCACTCCAGTGACTTGCGGTGTTTTGATGTACATTTTACATCTACATAATACCCCGCAAGCCGCCGCAAGGGCGAAATGACTAGAAATGACTTGATAATGCAATGAATCCATTTCCAATGTAAAGGGCCACATTCGGCTGTCACAATAGACTACATGCAATCTGAATGTTTTACGTTTCTCATCTTCGTGCTAGACCAATATATTAGTCAGGCATCTGTACATGTGTACATAAATGTTTTAGCATTCCTGTTCTTATTCGTTCCTTTAAAAGAAAATCTTCTGTGTTCTCCGTGGTGAATGTTGTACCGCCTGAAAATCTCTCCC
>CM073770.1:75383045-75478045 GCA_037158775.1 Hetaerina titia
GACGCCTCCCGCGTGCGACTTTCCAATACCCCGAGGCTGAATGATTGATGTCCCCTTCAAGTCCCACACTTTGCCGAGTGTAGAGGGACGGATTTTTCAAAAACTTCGTTGCGAGGAATCCCAGCTTCGGCGTCGTATATGGGCTATTGGCAGCTTCACCGTTAAAGCTTAATAGGAACTGTTCTTTTCAGTCGGTCGAATGAGTAAAGTTATCGTTAAAGATCGGGGAAGATTTTAGCCAAAATCAGCCGGGTCTTGCTCAAAATTTTGAGGTGGCTACGTTTTTTATGTGTATGATCGGGGAGTGTTTAAATCCTAAAAAAGTATTTATCTAATCAATGGAAATGTTTACATGATATCGTTTACACAGCAGCGGTTAATTGAAATTGATAGGAATGAAACTAAATTTAAGGATTTCGTGTTTATTTGCTCTAGGTAACAAGATTCTCATTCTCTAGGTTCAAGACTCATAGTATTAATACTAAAATCGTGTAAGCCCAGCTCTCAGGAATCTTCTAGCTATTTTTAATATTAGGAGTAGCACAGTGTATTGTCACCAATAAAGTAGCCAAGTATTAAAATGAAATGAAATTATTGACTATGTAATTCAACACACTTTATATAAAACACGACCCAGGTTTCCAATGTTGAAAACCATCATTAGAACGTGTACCTGATGATGACGTTCAACGTCGAAACCTAAGTCGTGTTTTAAATAAAGTTTGTGGAACCACAAAGTCAATAATTTCATTTCATTATGTTATGCAAATTCCATAAAGTTACGCCGGATGCAACAAAATTTTATAAATTAGTACTGATAAAACAACACAATCAATTCAAAGATTGTGTGAATATGTGAGGGTGTAACTCTCATAATATGACTCTCAACGGCGTGTTAATGTCATGCACCAGAAATACACTTCCTTTCCCTGTGCAGCCTGTGGCACCTAATAAGATTTGGTACGGGAAAAATTACTCAGGTCTGGCAAGAATGAGGGCGCAAAAGGTCGTAATCGGAGTCTAACCCGAGCCATCTGGTAAGTAACGCATCGCTCTACACACTGGACTACCACGCCCTAATTAAACAACTATCGATTTTATTTATTTGTCAGGTAAGAGATGCGCTGATCCATCCCCATTTTGTCAATGCTATTATTCCATGCAAAATAATCTTAATTGGTGGTTTTAACAAATCCTTGTGGCTAAAATATAAAGCCATAGCTCAGTAAATACGGAAATGATAGTCAAATTGGCAAGAAGGGTATATTCATTATTATGGAGGCAGGAAAAATGGATGAAAAGCGTATTGAGCGGCAGTGGGGGGTTGGATAAGGTGGTAGAGGGGAGAATGTTGGGAAAACGAGGAAAGGGCAGGAACAGGATAGGGATGTTAGATGGATGAAGGGAGAAAAGAAGTGCACAGAGATGAAGACAGACCTGATGTAGAGTAGGTTGCTGGATCGGGTTTTGTTTGGAGTTGCCAAATATTTATTTGATAGTTGTGTCCATCCAAAAAACCTACCTTAATCGGTAGATTACCTAATAATAATAACACTAGGAATTTAATTGACATTCCCGTTATAATCCCAAATGTCTTGCGTGATAATGCTTTGAGCTTTTTAAATAAGAAAAGGACATGGTAACTTGGAGCATAAGATTGTTTTAAAGTAAATAGACGGACCAATATTAATGGTAGAAAGAGGAGTGTTAATTCAACGTAAATTTATAAGTTTAGTGGGAACGATGTAGGAGATGATTTAATCAAGTTGGCTTTCCTATGATTTGAGCTACAGTAATAACCTGTATATTTTTCCTTCTAGTATCGATACCTCCTATAGAAATTGTCGCATCGTTTTTGGGATTAAATATCCCATAAAATGTAGAAAATAGCTGCCATATTCCTCCTTATTCCACAATGCCGAATGAATTCGTGCGGGCACGTTCTGTACGTTATTCATCTGAATTGAAGTGTTCATGAATGATAAATTTAATGTCTCCTGACCCATCTTCTCTCCTCCCTCCCCCCCTCCATCCACACCTTCTCTCAAGATGCTGCACAAGTAAAACATATCGTGAAGAAAGAACTTCCTCAAATATCCTTAGCATCATATTTTACCTCAGGCAATCGGAATTTCCAGAATTCACGTCCCTATTCCTTCGTATTTTGCGAGAAACAAAAGCAGGGAAACTCACCATCCCATTCCCAAACGTGCGATTCCTCTCGAAGCGATGAAGACGCGAATTTATCCCCCGAATAAAAACTTCCGGGCCGGGGTGTTTGAGAGGCATGGATGGAGAGGAGTCCTATTTAAACTGACAAATCCGTTCCAGCATCAGTTTACTCGGTAAACTGCCGAATGCGCTCTTCCCTCTGTATGTATATAAATAAATATGTATATATATATATATATGTGTGTGTGTGTATCTCTATTTCTCTTCGCCCTTTCACCCTCACTCTCTCTCTCCCTCCGCTAACCCCCCTGGCGGCGTGGCGCGCCCGGAATTTCGCCCTCCGCGTGCCACTCGCGGCGGGCATACCGCGGATTCGCAATCGCACTCCAGAGTTGCAAAATTTATTTCCATCCCCGGGGCACCCAAACCTCCCTCCCCTCCTCGCCCACCCCTTCTCCACCGATCCCCATACCACCGAACCGTTGGCCCACTTGGGCGCAGCGTAGGGCGGCGCGGCGCAAACTGAATGTCGGCTTGAGTACCGGGGCATCGACGTCGCACCGTCATCCGGCGGTGTCGCATCGCAAGGCTGCATCCACTCATGAGCCGAGCGAGCGATTGACGGTGTACACTTAGGAGTTGAGGTGTGTCGAACTCCGCTCTCTCCTTTCTCTTCTGCCCGCCGGGTAGTCGCGTTCTATTCGGGCTATTCCCTGAAGTGGTGGCAAATACAGTTGACTGGGACCCCCTAATATGTCGTGCAAAAAAGATTTTTTGAGTAATGTCTACTCCGATTGCGCTGTGCTATTTCTGACTACTGACCGGTCGTATCTGACATCTGTTCTGAGAGTGGGATTTGTCATTTCTAAATTTATTTTATCCTTAGATGGTCTCCATTGCGCGTTCGTGTCGTGTTAACTTTTGAAATAATCTTAAGCACCGATGGACTCTGAATAATAATCGATCACAAGGATAATTCTGATATTTTCTTATACATACAGGAGTATATATATAGGAGTGCATATAGGATATATAATATGTGTGTGTATATATATAAATAAATAAATAAATATATATATATATATATATATATATATATATATATATATATACATACATATATATATATGATTTCTTCGAAGTAACACGGAAGTGCTGAATAAAAAACTTAGGCAGTAACACACAGAACGAGAACACACAAAAAGAACACTCACAATAATATCTTGATAATTTCGACGGACTCGAGCTCCGTCTTCTTCGGAAGATAAGATATGACTGAGGAAAAGGGTGCGCGGTGCAGAGAGAGTATGGGACGAGGGAGAGGGGAAAAACAGGTAGTGAGGGAGGGTGAAGGAGGAGGTTATGGAGGGGGAAAGGGAGGCCAGAGGGGAGCGGAGATGGAATAAGGAGGATGCGGAAATAGTAACAAGCGGCACAGAAAACTAACAATTCGTCCACAGATCCCACAACAACCATGACCAAGGCATCAACTCACCAAGTCATCATAAGGGCTTGACAAGTCAAAACCCAGGACAAGGATGACAAAATGTATGCGGATGAATAAATTGTCCCACCACCTCGCAAGAAACAAATCCACCTCCATCCACCCCAGCCCCACTCCACCATTTAGTGAACGACATTGAGACCCGGATGTTGATAGGCTTTACACAGCCATATAAATACCAATTCCATTGTTTTTAATTTTATAGGGTTATCGGATGGGGGAAGGGATGCTAGCACGGAAATATTGTAACAGTGGTTGAAGGGGGTGTTGTGGTGGGAGGCATGTTTTGGGATGGGAAGACCCGCGGACTGGGAAGAGGGATTACATGAGGCGCGATGATTGTTCACCCTGAGGTTCAGGGATGTAGAGCACTGGCCTATATAAAATGCCGGGCAGAGTTTGCAAGTCAGAAGATAGATTACATTCTGAGATGTGCATGAGGAGTGGGGGAAGGGCGGGAGAGAGTTAAAAGGTGGGATGGAGAGGGGTAGAGTGGTGAAAATAGGACAAGTTTTGCATCTTGCTCGCAAGCACGGAGTGGGTGTGATTCTGGGGGTGGGAGGGGATTTGGAAAGAGGCTTGGTGGATTTGAGGAGATCTGATAGGTTGGCGGGCCGTTTGAAGGTAACAGAAGGGCATTTAGGAAGAAGGTTGGACGAAACGTTGTGATTTCCAGTCCAGTCCCATAATAATTCTGATATTTTCTTATACATACAGGAGTATATATAGGAGTGCATATAGGATATATAATATGTGTGTGTATATATATAAATAAATAAATAAATAAATAAATAAATAAATATATATATATATATATATATATATATATATATATATATATATATATATATATATATATATATATATATATATATATAATCTTGGAAATGACGCTCTCCGGCGACGCACAAACACACAAACACTAAGACAACAAACACCACACACATAGAAACATAAAAGAAGGACACTTACATTGGATATTTACGTTTCGACGGCACGGCCGTCGTCATCAGATTCTGATGACGACGGCCGTGCCGTCGAAACGTAAATATCCAATGTAAGTGTCCTTCTTTTATGTTTCTATGTGTGTGGTGTTTGTTATATATATATATATATATATATATATATATATATATATATATATATATATATATATATATATATATATATATATATATATATATATGATTTCTTCGAAGTAACACGGAAGTGTTGAATAAAAAACTTAAACAGTAACACACAGCACGAGAACACAGAAAAAGAACACTCAATAATATCTTGATAATTTCGACGGACTCGAGCTCCGTCTTCTTCGGAAGATAAGATATGACTGACATAAGATATGACAGTCATATCTTATCTTCCGAAGAAGACGGAGCTCGAGTCCGTCGAAATTATCAAGATATTATTGTGAGTGTTCTTTTTCTGTGTTCTCGTGCTGTATGTTATATATATATATATATATTGTAAATTCACTAATAGTTTTAACAAACATAGAAAATAAAACATATAAAAGAGGGACTCACTGGTTCTCGAATTTTCGGTGGTGCAAGCAACTTTCTCAAGAGGAATTAGGAACAGAACAGAGAATTAGGAACGGAGTTCTGTTCCTAATTCCTCTTGAGAAAGGTGGTTGCACCACCGAAAATTCGAGAACCAGTGAGCCCCTCTTTTATATGTTTTATTCTCTGTGTTTTTTATAACTATTAGTGAATTTACATTATTGTGCACGTTCGTGGGTTTTCCAAGAAAGTGACACTATATACGAGGGTCATCCGGAAAGTAGTACCCGTTCGTGAAATAAAGACACAAAAGTAAATATTAACAAACATAAAAAATTTTATTTGAAAGAGGATACTTTAAACTACTTCTCAACATAATCTCCAAGCAAATTAAGGCATTTGTCATAACGTGTGACAAGTTTCTGTATTCCTGCTGCATAGTCCTTCGCCGCCAGCTCATTGAGATACAGGGTCACTCCTTCTTTAAGTTCTTCATCGCTGTCAAATCTTTTTCCTGCCAAAAAGTCTTTAAGCTTTGTAAAGTGATGAAAATCTGAAGGGGCCAAGTCCGGGCTATACGGTGGATGGTCGAAAGTTTACCATTTGAATTGCTGCAAAAGTTTTTGTGTTATCCCCGCTGCATGAGGCCTGGCATTGTCATGAACGAGAATGACACCAGTAGACAATAGACCTCGCCGCCGATTTTGTATTGCCCGCCGTAATTTCTTTAATGTTTCACAATACGCATTGGCATTAATATTGTCTCCACGGGCCATAAAATCAATAAGCAATACACCTCGTCGATCCCAGAAAATGGTTGCCATGAGTTTTCTGGTGGACAGAACTGTCTTGAATTTTTTTGGTTTGTTTGGTGAATGAGCATGATGCCACTCCATTGACTGTCGTTTACTCTCAGGTGATGCATAACAAACCCATGTTTCGTCACCAGTAATTATGCGAGTCAAGAAAGAGTCTCCTTCATCAGAATAACGTCCCAAAAACGTCAGTGCTGCAGCCATACGCTTGGTTTCCAAGTTGTGGACCACTATAAATTTCCCAAGCAACTATGGATATCTGAATGGACCAGTGGTTCAATGTTTCGATCCGGTAACCGTAGGTTCGTTTCATTATTCTTGGCTCTGAAACTTTTTCTCTTCGGGATTCTCTTCCTCTCAACTTCCCTACTGACCTTGTTCATTCAGATTTTATATACCAGAGCGAGCACACCCTAATGCATAAAAAGGAATATTTATGCTATAAAACTGCTCCGGCATAGGCTTACTTGGTAAACTGGATTTCGCTCTTCCCTCTCACTTTTTTTTACATATCTCTCACATAGATCTACGCTTAAAAATACTTTCAAATACACCTGTATTATTTATTTTGTTAGCTAGATATTAAATATTAAATAGCACGTATCCTAAATTTACGTGACTGTGGTTTGCTCGGGGGTTCGAAATACGCCCTGGAACATCGAGTTGGCATCGCTCCCCGTATTCGATTTGTCGCAATATCACACATTCCAATTTTTGCAGCGCGAAGGCATCCGAACACCAAGGGCCGATCTTCCGAACCGCCCACGCCGCCAATTCACAACATTCCGCCCACGCCGCGCGCACCCTTCTCCTGTCCGTCCGCCAGGCTGACGCCTCGTGTAGTCCGACGTAAGCGTACCTCGGAATGCGACCCGCTTATCACCGCCACCGTCCCAATCCCCCCTTCCCACCGCATAACCCAAAACCCACGCCCACCACAAACCCCTCCTCCATCCCCCACGCACACTTTCCAGAGGTCCAATTGATTTTTTAAGTCCCACACCTTACCCTCTCTCCGAACACTCCGGGACCGACTCTCCCTCCCTCCCTCTCTTCCCTCCTCCCCCCCCTTTCACGCCTCGCCCCTTATCTTTTGTTAACCAGCATCCAGCCCATCTTCTTCGCTATCTCGCCTCGTATCCCATAACGCCACACCGCTCGCTCTCCCTCCCACGCCCCCGCGCTCCACTCGACACAGCACTCCTAAACCAACGCCTGGCGTCTCCCCCGCGCCTTCCTCCTCCACATCCTCCCGCGCGTCCCACGACTTCCCTCCCATCGACCCCTTTCCCATTCCCTGGCTTTAAAGCCACCCCCCTTTCCGCCTCACTTTCCGCCGCCTTCTCCCCCGCAGCCCCCTCCATTCACTTCTCTCCACTCCACACCGCTTCCTCCCAAACTTCCTGTTCTCTCCTCCCCCCTTTCCCTACTCCTCTCTCCTCCGCGCGCATTCCCGTGACTAGTCCCTCTCCAAACCGGCCTCCCTTTCTCCCATCCTCCCTCCCTCCCTCCGTCTCGTTCACTAACAAATATATATTTTTTTGTTTTCATATTCTGCCTTTCTCTCGCTCTTTACACAGCATATTTTTATATGTTTATAATATATATATGTATAATATGTAAATATATATAAAATGTAAATATATATATGTAAATTATATGTATATATATGTAAACATATATATATATATATATAACATTTGGACGGCACAATAGAACGAAATAGATAACACGTAAAAGGACACTCAAATTGTTGATTGTCTAAGCTACCTGAGCTACCTCGGCCTACTCTTGAGGCCTTGAGTCTGACCTGGAGAAGGCCTCGGAGTAGGCCGAAAGCTTAAACAATCTACAATGTGAGTGTCCTTTTACGTGTTATCTATTTTATTCTGTGTACTATTGTGCCGTCCAAATGTTATATTGCTCTCGTGAGTGCTTCCACGTCATCAATATATATATATATATATATATATATATATATATATATATATATATATATATATATATATATATATATAGCAACCTAAACTACATCAGGTCCCTCTTCACAGAGATGAAGTTTAGGTTACTGGATTGGGTTTTGTTTGGAGTTACAAAATATTTATTTGATAGTTGTGTCCATCCAAAAACCTACCTTAACCGGTAGATTACCTAATAATAATATATATATATATATATATATATATATATATATATATATATATATATATATATAATTCACTAAATAGTCACAGCATACACAGAAACTAAAACATATAAAAGAGGGACTCACTAGTTCTCGAATTTTCGGTGGTGCAACCACCTTTCTCAAGAGGAATTAGGAACATTCGTCCTCTTTCTCAAGAGGAATTAGGAACATTTTATTGTGCACGTTCGTGGCTTTTCCAAGAAAGTTATATATATATATATATATATATATATATATATATATATATATATATATATATGGCCCTTTTGAATTACTCCTGTATTTTTGCGTCCGTACTCCCGCAAATTTTTCGTTTTGAAATCCCTCTCTTTCAACGGAGTTTTAATGTCGGTCGGCGATGGGATGATTTCGACCTGATACCCTAGGGTCTCAATTTCGCCCGAATAAAAAGAAAAGAAAATGGTAACATGCACCTCGTATTTTTAATTCTTTTTCCCAGTTCCTCTTCCTCTCGATGAATTTTTTCCTCAGCTGTTTTTTATTCCGTCAGCTTCCCCATCTGCGTTCCAGTGCGAAGGTATCATTCTCGATTTTTTCTCCTTTTTTGTTCATTTTCTTCTCCTCCCTCCCGTCGGCCCACAATGATTTTTAGCGGGACGGGGGAACGGTTGCGGGATCGGCCCTTTTAAATCGCTACGCAAATAGCGGTCGGCGTTGTTTCGCCCAAAAATAAGGGCTGATATTTTTCTATCTTCCAGTCGTCCCTTCCATTTTACGCATTCCCTTCTATTTCGCATCCCGTTTTTCTCCTTATTTATGTTCGCTTTCCTTTTCCTCCTCTCGCCCCTTCCCCCCCTCTCTGAATTCCCTTTCGTCCGAATACGAGAATACGAGCGTTAATATGAGAATGAGACCCCGGGGTCTCCGTATACATATTTCACTCATTGAAAGAAGCCTTTCTTTCTTTCTTCCTTCCTTTATTTTGTATTTCCTCTTCGTCCTCTTTCACCCGATCCTTTTTAAGTGCGTTTTTTCCCGCATATTTTCCTCGTGTTTCATAGTGTGTTCTCATTTTCCCATCGCCTCTGCTCCCAAACCGGACGGCATGATTGGCGCAGTGCAAGATGGGTCGCCACGGCCTCGTTCAAACAAAAGTCCTTTATTTTTTGTTTCCCTTTGTCCCGGCTCATTTCTCCTCCTGCGTAACGTCCTATCACATAACATTCTCTATTCTCTCTCCCTCTCTCTCTCTCTCTCTCTCTGTCATGCCCCGTTTTAATATCTTAAATGCCAAGAATTAGACTCTTCAGGGAGCAATACCAGCCATGACAATCCATCGTATCATCATCTCTCCTGAGTATTTTCTACTCGTCAACTTCTGTCTCCTCATTCTTTTTCTTTCCCGAGGGCGTTACTGGAGTATTCAATCCACACATTTTTGCCCAGCACATTTTACGAAACTTTAATGTGTGAATTAAATTAGAATGTCCTGGAATGGATATGAGTATTAGATAAAGTCCTAAGAGAGAAATATAACTGCCTATAGACGTGGATAAGTAGGAATAATGTCCATCTATACGGGCTTCTTCTAGGGTGAGACTCCCGTATATGTTTTGGTGGTGTTTCAATTCATTCTCTTTGGGTGTACAGATACTCAGATACCAAGTAAAGTAGAATGGATTAACCAAAGTTTCTGCAGCCTATTAAATATTGAATATTACATAAAAGGAAAATTGATCTATCAAGGAGGGCAAGGGTTCGTTCTGATCGTTGCTTATGAAAGTGGGAAAGAAAATAGGCACATTTGTATATGCGCATATTTTTTCGAGCGTTTTGGATTTCATGTTTTGTTTCGAGGTGTTCTAGTATTTTACATTTCACTCCCCACTGATTAAATTCATGCTCGAGCTTCATTGTTTACAGATTTATAAAAATTAAATAACTGTGACTGTGCTATTCATTTTCCGTAATGGTGACATGAGAGTATACATTTTGTCATCTTTATGCGGTAATTAATTATTAAGTGATATAGTCCGGGGGAGAAAATGAAGGGAATTTCCATGACTAGTATGTGTCTGTCATTTGATTCATTATCTTTGCCAGTCGCAAATTAGTTACGCTAAATGAACGTTGGGAATCGCTACCGAATACGGGTTCCCCTAAAGAGACTGCTGCCTCTTCCCACGATCAATAGGAGCGCGTTTTCGGCCCGGATCGGTCATAAAATGACGGCTAATTTCCAGATGAATGGAAGGTAATTAAATCTACGTTTAACAGTGATCGGTGAGAATTGTTAAGTCCCAAAACGGTGTCCGATGGACTGACAACGGTGGGGCACCTGATGCGCAATGGATGGTCGGTGTGAATAAGATTTGCCATTATCTCGATTCCACTGGCTTTAGGGGCAGTCGGAAAGAGCCCCTTCACAAATGTCCGCCCTTGGCTTTTGCTCACGTCGCACACACCTTGTGCTGGGCCCTGTCCCTTCCTGTCACATCTGCCTATCTGGTTTCTCCGCTGGAAATGGGGGAAGAGGCCCCTCAAACCCCCAATGGTTGGTTACAAATCCTGTGCGGAGAATACGCTCAGCACCACCAATCCAACCTTCCACCACCCTTCCCACCCCGCTTCCCTTTGTCCTTCTGCACCGGCGTCCATCTCTCCTCTCACCTTGCCCACCCAACCCACCACCTCTCTCTTCCCTCTCTCCCTTTACTCCCTGTCCTCAATCCTTTTTGTCTTCCCCAATCCCCACTCTCTCCCTCTCCTCTTCCCTCTTCTTATCTTCATGAAATCATTTCCGCATTTTTTTTCTCTTCAAACTGGAAGCCCGAGTGTTTTTGTTTGAGGCGAGCCATGGGGAGGAAGGGGGGGGTGAAAGAAGAGGGGATGAGGTGAGAGGGTAGGGTCGGTGGAGGGAGGAAAAGGTGGAGGAGGAGGTGAAGGGGTGGCGGCGGCGCCGGGCGCAGTAGGGTGCGACGCTCTTTTGTTGCCGTTCGTTCTCCACCGGGGGGAGGGCGGGGGGGGGGGAGGAGTGCGGGGTGCAGGATGGAGGGGGGCGGCGAAAGGGCGGGAAGACAATGGGTGCGTGCTGGCGGAGGAGGGAGGGGTATGGAGTGAAGGGAAGAAGAGGGGGAAGAGAGGAGGAATGGGAGGACGATGAGGGTTGTTCGGGCGGGAGGGGCGGGGTTGGATGAGAGAAGGTAGAGAAAGGGTGAGGAGGCAGCAGCGAAGAGCGTGTATGGGGAGCGGGAGAAGGGAAAGGGTCGAGCTGACAGACAAATGACTTCGTTCGGACGAGACTGAGATCGCACTGTCTCTTACCTCTCTCTCTCTCTCTCCTTAGTTAGATTCGTCCCGTAGTAAATACCAGAGTGATCCCTACTTGGGCTGGAAACGTCGGCAAAAAATATCGAACGATGGAACAAAAGAAGAAAAAAAAATATAGGGATGGGAGAAGCGATGCGGGGCATAAAAAGGAATTTAACCCGATGGAGGACCCTCTTCCATTAATTTGACTCAACCATCCGTCATTCCGAGTGCAATGATAGCGAAAATAACGGAGAAAAGGCGAGGAGAGGAAAAACATGGCGTGTATTCAGAAAAGTAGGATATCAAGGAAGGAGACACATGAACAAAAGATCAAATTTATAGGGTGAAACTGAGACCTTCAAGTTCCCTTCTTCTATAAATAGTCAACGCCCTCGGAAAGTATGAATTCCGCTGTCAGATTTTTGCACTCCTCACTATTCTAAGCGAAAGTGAGCTTTAAGGAATAACTTCCGTTGTGCGATTCATTAATTCATTATCCCATGATGGAGCTCGGTTCCATAGTAACCGATCGGGCTGGTAAATGAATCCCGAGCAGGGCTTAAGGAAGGATTTTAATCATATCTCATCTGCAAGTATAAAAAGGAATGAATGTTTACTCGCGGAATAAGAATTGAAGAATAAGGAAATGAGGGAAAGGTTACCGAGGATAAGGTAGTTGCGGGAGGGAACTGTTGCGGTTGAAACGCTTGGAAAAAAAGAACTAATGGCTTATGAGTGTGGATGGGAGAGAAAGTGGGAGAACGGAGAGCTGGAGAGGGACGAGTAGAGACAGGGAGGGACAAAGGGGAACGGAGACACGGCGGAAGAAAAGTGTGTGGAAGAGGGAAGAATTTCGAAACTTTGTTCGAAATTGAGGAAGGAGGCAGCCACCAAGGGGTAGGAAGACTTCACCACCTTCTGCGCATCTCCGCAAAAATGATAAAAGTAATTAGCGAGAGAAGAGGTCGGAGCGGATGGTCGGAGGGAGGAGGGGAGTTCTACAAAATGGGTTCTGCGCGGTGGCGGCGATGTGGGAAGGAGGGGGGGAGGTTGAGGCTTTCTCTTATTGCGAGTTCGAAGAGCCATCTTACCGTGTGCACCGAGGCTCTCGCTCTCGACCCCTTTGTTACCCTGTGCTGCCTGCGAAACTGAAGCCGGTGGGGGAATGGCAGAAGTGTCTGCCTTCACTTTCATGGAACCATCCTATTAAAATCCTGGTATATCTTCGTAAATCTCGTTATGGAACGGTAATTTTTCCCGTAATGTGCATATAGCTCAATGCACCAGTAAAGTGATAGTTAAATGCCATGACGTTTAAATTTTAGTGAACTCTTGCGGCCTCAATTATGGTTTATGTTTACATACGTATGTTGAAAACCGCTCAGAACGTAAACAGTTATTTACGACCTAAGATATATTTTACACGTCCATAAAGATACGTATATAAATGGCATGATGGATTGCATAAATTATATATGATACATTCGTTTTGTGAACTTAGGTCCATTTCCGTAAAGAAAAAGGGTTGGGACGAACTCTAATGGCCTTTAGTTCCTCAAAAAAGAGGGATAAATTCTCCTTATGACTTATTTTACGGCCAAAGTAGTTCCCCTTTATTCAAGGAGTTAAGTCCGTTCGACGCGTTTATTTAATCTTACCCCACCTTTTGGGAACTTTCCGGCACGTTTTCTAAGAAATATGAAAACTCTGTATGCATATGGACTATAAATGAATATACTTACAAAATCTCGCGAAAATGGAACTTAAGAAATTGGTACAGACGATGATCTATATCTATCAACCGACTTGAGGGCCAATGCGGAGGTATTTGTATGCGGCAGGCGATATCAGGAAACCAGTCTATAGAAGGAAGATTTTATTGATTAAACTAATGGCAGGCGTGGTGGCCTGGCGGAAGGCAGACATTGCCGAATGAGAAAAATGAATAATATTAAACAAACTTAAAAGTTTATTTACTTTGCTTTCTTTTTCAGTTTTTTGGATTTAATTGGGATTGTTTAGTGAATTTTGTTGGTGGATAGATGAGTTCGTGAATCGATCGGCCCTAAAGTATAGTATATCCCTCTAATTTTCTTTATTTCTACTCTCTGTTTTTTTAATTGTTTCCGACGTTCCTCTTGACATTTATTTATCTTGGATTATTTCATCAATTTAATGCTGAAAATCGTACGATGTACACCTTCGTAATATGTTTATCCCAGCTTTGAGGTTTAGTGTATCCAAGTGCTAACAGAGGACGTAAAAGTGGAATATTCCCAAGTTCCTTAATGTATAGCCGAAGATGAGTAATATTTTGCTTTTTAATCCCGGAAAACTATTGAAATAAACCGAGAAGTTAACAAAAGTCGAAGTAACGCGATTAGGCGGGCTTAAGACACAACTACACTAAAGGATGGCGAGAGCTCGAAAGTTAAATCCGCTCCGGATGCCTGCAATCACCAGCGCACTTCCGTTTTTGCACGGAACGGAATGAGTCAGCCCGGTTGGCAGTTTCTCGTGAGAGATTTTCATAAAATCGCCCGAGTACTCGAAGGCCTGGTATTTTTGCACTCTGTGAAGAATATTTTCCGGCGCACGATACGGGACACCGTATTCTGTTATGAGCATCATAATCCCGTCTCACACACACACGAACACGTACGCACATATATATATATTTTTATACAACAGCCCAGGGGAGAGAAGATGTGGAGGGGTGACGTACGCATGTCGGGGAAAAGGGAAGAGATAAACGGAAGAGGCATACGTGAATAGGGCTGGGGGAGGGAGGGCGGAGCGAGGTGGGAGGTTGGGTGGGGGTGAGCCAGGGAGAGGTGAGGAGAGGGCGTGGGTGGGTGGAGGGGCGGCGGACGCCTATGACTTGTGTGATAAGGGTGGGATGCGCGTGGGAGAGGGCGGCGATGCAGATTAAGGGAAGACGGAGAGGGACGCGGGTTGAGAGGGGGGAGGGATGGGTTATGGTAGGAGGATGTAGCGGAGAGGTAGACGGGTGCAGACTCCTTATTTGGCCGGAATTGAGGTCCTCCATCCCTTCTGCCACGTCCCCCCTCCCCCGTTCTCGTATTAGGTACGGTCCTTCGCCAGACCGGGCGCGCGATCCACTAAAAAGGTAAAACCCTGATGGAGAAACAGGCGAAAATTAAGATGGGAACCGCTTGAAGGGAAGAAATGAAATTTCCACCGAGTAGCTGGAGGTATACGTATGAAGGAGAAAGAATAGGAATCAACCGGGCGTTACATTACCTTCACCCCCGCGGGATTCGATTTTTTCGGATGAGCCCTGGATTCAGAGCAAGAGGTATCGTTTAAGAAACAACTTGACCTCCTTTGTTTTATAATTTTCGCATTTGATAATTTTTGCGCGATGGTGCAAGAAAAAATTGCTAAATTTACGACGCGATATGCAACGCAAACTCGCCCTTGAACTGCCGTGTCGTTTCCTATATCTCTCTGGCAATGGTTGCGTCCATTTGAAACCCACAAGCTTGCGGTTGGGAGATATCCTCGCTCCTTACATGGAGGGTCGGCACTCGACCTGCAGGAAGAGGGTCAACCGCACCTGTGCAGATGGATGGGAGATAAGGGAAGGAGAGTGGGGAGAGGGTATGAAAGAGTGGAGGTCGGGGAGAGAGAGAGAGAGGGACCGGGGGAATATTCGAGCTTCATACGGTTTTATTCGGGGAAAAATTGGAGGTCGTAGCGTGTCCCCTTACCGTTTATGGATGACCTCTTACCCCTAATCCCTCGGGAAAACGGGAGAAGGAGAGGGACGGAGAGGAGATGGAGCGGGCGGAAAGCAATAAAAAACAAGGGATGAAAGGGTAAGGGCAAGGAGGGTGGGAGGGATGCGGAGAGGGCGATGAAAAGTGTAAAGTTGGGTGGGGAGGAGTGCTGCAGGTGGGGGAGACAGGAAGAGTGTGGCAGGGAATGAGAGAGAGGTAGAATAATAGGGTTCCGCGTGGCAGCGTCTCTTTAACTTCGGGCCGTCGTTTGATTGGCACTCCACGTGATTAATAGTTGCCGCACATGGTCCCACCGTTTCGGGCGCCCGGGGATTGTTCTTCTCTCCACGCTCCTCCCCCGCCCTCCATCACCGTCTTCTTCCCCTCCCCCGCCTCCCTGACCGTCATCATCAAACTGTACGTGGAAAGCCAGCGTGTAGACCGGCAGTTTACAGATACATACTACCTGGCCTGCCAGCGGCCAATCGTGCAAGTTTGCGGGAATTTTGGGCTAAAACGGGACACAGACAAACACAGTGCCATTTATTTTCGTCCCCATGTCGTGTCGCCAGTGTACATTTTGTTCAGTGTGGTGGATAGGGCCTGGATGGGAGGGCTTTGTTTGCTCCACGGTCATTGCGGTATGGATATCAGCCGAGTTAGTGGCACAATGGGGAGGATGGGTACGCGGATTGAGAATGTTACAACTGGAGCATAGCTAATTGTTTCACCAGCAGATTATGAGTGGTCAATCGGTGGGATTATATTTAAGTCATTAGAGTGAGCGTTGCGCATCATAATTTGTAGTCTTAGAGGGGAAGTTGGATCTTATCGTTCAGGGATATAGGTTTTATTTTTCATTCGGCCGCATTCCCCGTCTTTCGCATTCCCTGCTCTCCTTTGATGTGCCGTAGGCGGTTTGATAGCGTAGTGGGGTCAGAGCGTTTGGCTGCTGGCTAAATTTTCACGCTGTGAGATATGCTAATTGCTTTACCTGGGACTCTTTTACGTTCAAAACCTTGAACAGGTAGAACTGCGTACATATCTTGGAAGTGTGTCGTGGACCAAGATGCTAACAGTGGTATGGATGTAAGAAGGGTAGAATTAGGCAAAGAAGCTTTTAGAAGATGGAGGGAATCGGTGATAGGGATGTGAGGTGAACAGGTTAGAAATTAGTTTAGGGAACTAGTGTAGAAAAAGAGATTAGTGAAAACTGGGAGAAGAGACTAATAAAAACTGGGGCTCTCGAATTGGTCTGGAGCGTACGGCTTGGACATTTGGTCGTTGAAGGATGAAAAACGTAAGAAATTGAACGAAGAAGTACTAGTACTCATTGTGGGGGAGGAGAGAGGGTTGTTGGGATATATATATATATATATATATGTATATGTATATACGAATATATATGTATATGTATATATAATGTTTGTGAAGTTAGCACTAGTGGACAAAGACAAAAACACAGAAACACACAAAAAAGAAAAGATAATAATACGTCTTCGAATTTTCGGTGGTACAAGCCGTCTTTCTCAAGGAAGAGAATGAAGGAGAAGAATGAGGTCCTTTCCAAATGTATCACCTTAAAGTGATGGTTAAAAGGCGGTGAGAAATTAGTGCCCAGTGGTGGTAAAATGTCTGGGGTCCTCTAATCAAAATTGTATTAAAACTGACGCTCTGTTGACTTGAACGGGATACATTTTTTTTGTGTATTCTCCTGATTGATATTGGCTTAAGCGGCTTGTGTGTTGATGTTCACTACTCTCGGTAACATGTGTCATTTTAACAACATCCTCTGGCTATCAAATTGAATTGCAAATATGTCAGTTTTCCCAATTAAACCAGAGGAATATTTTTTTAATTGACAGATTATATTTCTATTATATTCGTCACATCTGTTGATTTCCGTCTTTGCCTAAGAAGATTTATCTGAGCCCCTGTTATCTCTTTAGAGTACGTTTGAAAAGAAATTGACATAGCTGTTTTTCTAATTAAACATGTAATCCAGCTCGTGGGGCATTCGGATATTGACTTGAGGGTCCAGGTCTTAATTACCTGCTGATGAGTGGATAACATCATCAACAGATCAAAATGATACGATTAATTTCATAATAGAAATCACATAAACCGCAGAAATCCCCGAATTTTGGTGTTGGTGGCGAGCGTAAATCTCACTTAATACTAAGCCCAAAGGAGCCTGGAATTTACAGATCAAGGTAGATGAGAAAGTGATTGGCCCTTTTCCTGTTCCGTCTGTACATTTCCAGGAAGACCTGTTACCCAAAAATCATAACAACTTGGGCGATGCCGAGGATACCCAGAGGAGTAACCCAGAATCAAACCTGGGTCCTCTGGTTTTTAATCCAGCGGTCTACCCACCAGACTACTAAAACTCCATGAAATATTGAATAGTGCCACAGGGAAAAAGGATTTTTCTCCTCCCAACCCTATGAATTTTGCACACTATAAAACCTTCCTCAGGATGAGCTCCACTCTAATCCTCATAAACCAGCCTAAGGGTTGATTATGCGATAATCATTTCTGCCAATCTTTCCACAGTTACCTATGAGAGCGTTTTCCTTTATTGCAATTAGGTTACAGGCGAGCGCAGCTTGGAAGAAATTTGTGCGTCGGCAATATTCACAATCAGGTTCATCTCTTTTTCGATGGTTTTCGATCGTGTTCTCCGAATTTTTTTTCCTGGCGTCAAAAGTGCCGTTCCGGGGCTATATCTCCCTCGATCCTGCATGCATCTCACGCCTCCCTCACCGCAGAGCATCCCTTCTCTCCTTTGAAGGGTGTCACCATTCCCGGACGCCACTTCCCACCTCCTCCTTCCTCCCCTCCGATCCCCTTTCCCCTCTTTACCCCCCTTACCCCCACCCCCGATGGCCCTCCCACCCTTCCACCCTTTCCATTCTTCCCTGACTCCCCCCTCCTGGCAAACATCCCTCCCCAACCGCCACCCCCCTCCCACTCCACACTCCTATCTATCTCCATACCCGCCACTCAACCTATCTTGCAATCCCCCCGCTCTTCCATGTCCCCTCCATCCTCAATACTCCTCCACCCCATCTTCCTCCTCGCCCCTACGCCATAAGGATCAGCGCTATCTCGTGCACCGAACATTCCTTACACCCTGCGGTCTCAGCGGTTTCCTCATCCCCGTTCGTGTGTGCCGGCACGAAATCAGCCCGCCTCTTCCGTCTTCTCCTTTCCCTTCCCGTTGATGTGCTAATAATTACTCGGATGTTCGGAGGCATTAAATATTTAACCTGCGCAAATTGTTTTCACCGCGTGCTGAACAACTTCTTCCATTTTGGATCAGGAAGGGGAGGGCACAGTTAGGTTGGGACACGCTATGCGCGCACACGTCTGGGTGGCTGGCCGATGGGAATAACGTGTTTATCCCCCAGTGAGCAAGTAGCACGTACCGCCGTGGGCAAGACGTCAAGGAGGTGAAAAAGAGCAATATAATGAAGCATGCAAGGCGGTGGCGATTCTTAAGGCGCGATGTTTTTAAGCGATTATTCAAAATTTTGTTTTTATTTCCGCGGCTTAGGAAAATATTGTCGACGAAGTTCATTTGTCGGAGCAAGAATCACATCGCACTTGAATTTAAATTTCGATACATTTATCAATGGTCAGGTTTCGCTCCCAGTTTTCAAGTTTGAACGGGGCATAATTTACAATATTTTCCAGGAATTCTCGAAAATTTGACGAAAAAGTATTGTGTTACATATGGGCTATGTCTACTGAACGCAGTAGGACTGGATCTAAAATGAATATGCTTTTTAAAAATTTATAATCACATAACCTTGGCATATTTAAAGACAAAATATTTAAAATATCCAATACTTTCCGCTCTTTTTACGTTATAATTACAATTATTTTAAATATAAGGGTTACATTGACATTCATTGTGGTATGTAATTAGCTCATTACTTCAGTATTTTATGTTCAGAAACATTTCATCCTTTTGGGAAGTATATCATTCTTTTTATATTTGAAATTCTATGACTGTTGTAATTGTTTGAATTATATTTATTATATTTTATAATTTAAATGCTAGGGGTGATAAATGTCAACATTCCCCTGAATTGAATCGCAGAATGGAATAGGTGTAATTCTTAGATTCCGTGAAAGGTGCAAATCATTTTCTCTGATAAAGTAAACCCTAAAATGTATGTTAAAAAAATACCGATTTCGCAAACAGGGTTTTCTCCAAACTGCACGAATGATTGCATCTCGTTCAAGTCTAACTTCATTCATTTGGTCAAGTTCGGGTCAAGCAAGGGTTAAACTCCGTTGATAGCCTCCGATAAAAAGGAAACTGCTCGTTTTATGATGCTGCGTGCGCTACTTCTGTCTGCTAGGAAGGTCATTCATGCGTAAAGAATTGGCCGGCTGAATTAAAAGCATCGTAATGGAGGATATAGGAAATTTCGAACGTAAATGCGTGCATGTTCTAAAGGATAAAGATGCACCTACATAAATACATAGTTATCAATTTTTGTTTGGGGATTTTATATATCTATGGGAATAGAGAGTAGAAATTTGGGGAAGCGAGACAGAGAGATGAAAATAATGGGCATTTTGGATAGAACTAAGGGAAATGGAAAACATGCAGATCTAGAGAACGAGTCATTGTATTTTGTAGTATAGAGTTTAAGGATAATTTATGAAATGCTAGTTCGGACTTGGAAGTACTATGGTTTTTTGTGGCAGGGTCCATCGAAAAACTAACCTCATTTGGTAGGCTACGGCTAACAATAATAATAATGATGTTAACTAAAATCTCTGAACGAACCTTTACCATCTTAAATCAAATCTATATTTGAATTCATTGACTATGTCATAAGATTATATAAAATAAGCTCCAGCACATATTTGCCCATAATTTTCATTTTTGAATCACACACAGTTAGTACAGGCATGAGGGTGCAGTTATCCCAAAGGTGGCAATGCAAGGACGTAGCGTGAGGATAGTTCCAGCATCTGCTCATGTGTTATAGAAACAAGATTCACATTTGACGTCAGTACCCGGAGTCTTCTCCGAATAAGCATACCCTTCCAACCTCCATTTTCACCTTAATCAATCACATAATTAGTTTTAATACGAAGAATCTACCCGCTCAGCAAAAATTACTTCCGTGTTATTATCGGTATGCAATCAAAATAACAGCGATGTGGAAATATTTGACTTTCTGCGCTTGATCAATTGCATTAAAAAAAAATTGTGGCATAATTGTTTGGTGCTTCGTCAGGAGGAACGCGGACTAGTTTGAGCTTGAAAATGTGGAATTTATGGGGCAATGGGACTTTTGAGTAAATAAACAAATTTTGACTATTAATCATTTCATCGGAAATTGTTTACCATAGATTCCCAAAGCGGGTTCGCTACATTCGACCACATCAATACCATTAGCAATAATGATTTCAAGGAAACACGTTACGTAGCTTTAGAAAAAAAAAACCCGAAGACAGGTTAGCGGTGATAGTCGGTATCCGTAGACGTCGGTTGGTCAGCTCGCCGTCAACCTAACCACGACCCCGGGCTCCCTCGGTGCCCGGGATGTCGTCCTCATTTCTAGCGGCCCTGATGAAAATTTATCAACATTTACTCTTCGGTAAGCATTTAATCGATTCAATGATCTTTCAGTTTTCCCTTGTAAATTAACCTTCTAAAATTATGGGAAGCATTAACTGAAATCTATAAAGGCCACTTCTGATCACATAGAAGAACGATTTTTTCACTTTTCTTAAAAATACTCAGACCTCTAGTTTTTGTTGCGAACGTGATTTATATTTTTTAAAGCGACTCATTTATTAATAATAAAAATCTCATATTCAAATATATAAATTACTAATGATTTTTTGTGTCAGTTACTCTTTGACGCGGAGGTTTTCCCGTCCTGAAAAATGGAAAACCTTTTAACAGTATTTTTAAGGGATTTCCGTTAATCTAAAACTTGCAATCTCTCTTAACTATGAGCTTATTGAGGCAAGTGGGGAGCAACACTACTTTTCACCAACACTTTCTATTGCATAAAATGCCACCTATAAATGTATTTCAAGAAAAGATTTTTCCAAGCAAGTATTACGAGTAATAAGGTAGGTTTACGGGTTTCCTCCGTGTTGGCACATCGTAGTTTGAAACACGTACACCTGCTTAATTCATCTTGACGCCGTAGGAATATTCGCTAAAAGGGAATAATTTTGATATAGGTTTTTGAGGTTCATCTTCGACGCTCCTGTAATAATGTGTTAAAAGTCCGGGCACGAATCGTTTTCCTCAACCATGGTGCACAACTTGGGCTTGACGGCTTAATTTTTATTAAAATATTGGTAGAAATAAAAATGGAAGCATGTATATGTACATGCTTCCATTGATATTAATTGATACATACATGCATGTGTATATCAGAAGATCTCTTCTCTTCTTCGGCTCCCCCTCAGCCCATTCCAATGCAACACGAAACCCTTAAATTACCATGCCGTCTGCAAGTTGCTTACCGGCACATTGATAGGATATGAGCGACTTAGGCTAATTTAGGATAGGGGTAATACAATTAAATTATATCAGAAATATTAAATATCAATTTGGTTATTGGAGCGAGACCTATATCACTATTCTTCCCAATTTCTAACACACATACGCTATTCACTCTACACAATAACACACATTTTTTTGGCAAATATTAACAATATGAACTCATGCCCGAGTTCGGCTGTGCTTTGCAAGAGTGAGACTTAACTATATAATGCACTTCACCCAATTTTCTCTCGTTGATTCTCGAAGAATCTCACGCACGACTTCAAAGGACTCTGTAGGCATAGCGAAAAATCCATGTTCTGGGGAGGATAAATATTTATCAGGAGGTGGCTTAGCGAACTAAAATGACGACGTCACCTCGGAGCCCCTGATCTCAGGGGCGAATCTGGAATGGAGCCCTGGGGTTATCTTACGTGCTCTTCCGACGGTTGCCGCGGTGAAAATACGCGGGAGCCAGCGAAACGTCGTTCCCACGACCTGGTTTCAACGGCTGAGGAACCGGCGAGCGAGCGACCGACCGAGCGACCTCTCCCGCTCTCCTCACTTCGGTCCCCCTTCCTTCTCCCTCCGCTCCCCTCCTCAAGTAAATGGTCGACGGACCGTGATGATCCCAAGACAACATGGTCGGGGCACGGACGGTCCCTCAATCGCGAGAGTCCCTTCGCCACCGAGATGGCGATGATGGGGGGAGTGGAAGAGAATGGGGAGCATTGTGCGCGAGAGGCTTAGGGAGGGGACGAACCGAATGCGAGCGGCGATAGCGATCGCACTTCCGGAGATAGAGAGAGCGAACGAAGAGTGATTAAACGAATCTCGGGAGTGAACGGCCGCCCCGGGCGAGGGGGCGGGATGCGATTTCAGGGGGAAGCGAAGGATGATTGGCTGAGCGAAAGGGGGATGGGACTGCGAGAAGCTGGGGACGGTGGAGGGACGTGGATGTGGGAGGGGGTGAGGTAAAACGATCCACAGAGTAGAAAGGGAAGAGAGAGGGAGATGCAGACACAAAAAGGAGCGGAATTAGGAGGAGGAGGGATGAGGACATAACCTAATTAAAGAGACTAAGGCCATGGTGGGAGGACGTGTGGGTAGGTCGGCGAGGGTGGCGCCAACTTCGACGGCAAGGGCGTGTGAAGGCGCCAGCTCAGCTCTGGGAGTGAAGAAAAACGGGCTGATGTCCCATCCTTTCTCTCATCGGTCGACTGGAGATTAAAGTACGAAAGAGATTACTCGGAAGGAGAGTGCGAGTGGGAAAGAATTGGACAAAGGTGACGATTTGCAGGGAGTTGGCTTTGGAATGTTGCCTCTCCGGGTTCGATTGATCTCAGCCGTCGAAACGTCTCAAAGGTACGTGGTTGAGCTTGGCAGGAAGGCTCTCTCCAGATCAGGTCGTCGTAAACCGTCAGTTCTGAGGACTAGAATCTAATGGTTTTATTGCGTATAGCGTGAAATTTGACCCGAGCGTTTTAGAATTTATTTAATAGTCGCGTAGATTAAAAAAAAATAATTAGACGCTTGTTCTCTTGGCTATGGAACGGCGTTCAAAAGTACCGAGTGGTAGATGAAGGATACTGGCTCATTTTCCAAAATTCAAATGAAAGCTTAATGTTAATGATTACAATCATGCTCTGCCAGGTGAACGTGCGGAAAAAGTTTCCAACAGATCAATTACGCTCTCTCGTGCAAAGCCGAGGTAAACTCTGGAACGAATTAACATTGATAATCTTTTTCCACAAAAAAATGTACGTGTGCGTGCATTTTGAAATGCTTATCATAATAATTTAGGAAAAGTAATTATATAATTTAGCGACGTCACCGATTAGGACGTTCCCGTACCGGAATTTGGGTTTTATGCTAATTATTGTAATTAATAAATTTTATGTTCCACGGGGTGAGGCCTCAAGGACGTCACCATTCCCTAACCTCGTTTGTGGAAAAATACTTGGAAAGTGAGAACGCCGCGCCGTGAGGCATGAATGTCGTGAGATCACGAGGAAATTGGTTCAAAATTTCTGGCGTGCAGCTTTGTTATTTTGAATTCCAAATCTTCTCGGCAAAAGTTTCCGTCGTGTAAGAGCATTGTTCTTGAAGGTAGCCATGAAAATAAAGAAAAAAAGAAATTGATGCTGCCCGTGCATCACAGAGAAGAGCGAACCACAGCGGCCGTAAAGGGAAGCAGGCTTACTACTGGGAAGGGGTTAAGTGGTGAAATTTCCTTCTTAGAAGGCAATATCCATCTAATTAAACATTGAATTTTAATGGCTCTCTTACGCCTGATCTAATTTAAAGAGTATTATAGTCCACATCAAATGAATGAAGTTGCAATTTTACACAATTTATAAGCAATGCTTACAATGCGCTTAAATGGCGATGCATCATGTCATGATGATTAATGTACTTGATTATCCGACATTAACATTTAAACCCCGTTGTGCTTAATAAAGCATTGCTATTAAATTTTAAGAACCAATAGGAAATGCCACCACAGTTACTTGAACGGAGTAATCGAATTGAAGATCTACCCTGAGGACGATGCATGGGTCCTCTAACCCGGTCAACTATATGGAACCTCTGACCCGGTGGAAGACCCGAGAAAACTTAATCAATCTATCTCCTTGACCGGTACTCGAACTCGGTTAAGGAGATTGATTTTTGATTCGGTGAAATTCTCAAATTAGATCTTAAAATTTCACAACATGTTTTATTCCGCAAACTACAGTCTGCATCTACTACTAATATCATAACCTCCCACTACGCTGCTAAAATTGTTAAATATCAAATTGTACAATTAATAAAAATGTTAAAGTTAATTTTATAGCTTTCGATAGTTCGAATATTTTGAAAATTGGCACTGTGATCCAGTCTTTAACCGTCTTTCTCTCGTTCCATAAAATTTGACCTGAAGATGTTATACCATAACGAAACCTAGGTCATGAATAAAATTTTCTGTGTGGAAAAGCCAAGTTGTTTATATTTCAATTTCAATTTGACCCTTCAATTATAATTTCCGCCGAGGAAAATGAATAGGTATAACTCATAATTAAATGCGTGAACTCCAAAACGAAATTCACGATTTCCCATAATTACGCCTTCGAAAATTACTCTTGGGTCTACGTGACACAAAGCAATTTTCGAGGTAATTGCAGACATAAAAGACACACTAATTATTGGCAATAATCGAACCCTGTGTGGATAAACAAATATTAGTAACCCGAATCTTGGGCTTTTTTCCTTCTTTTTTTTTGCGACAATCCCAAAATGTCAACTGTTCTCCTTTAATGTGGAATTTATGCGAAATTTCCAGGATTTGTCGTCGGAATTGTGGCCATTTTTCTTCTCCTGCCAGATGGTCGGTAATGGAGGGAGACTGGGGATTGAGGGAGGAGCTTGGGTGCGGAGGAGGAGGTGGAATGGGGAGGAAATTGCTCGGAGGGGATAGAGTGGAAGGAAAACAGCTTTGTTTGAACGAAATCGAGTCTTTCATGGTCCTCCGTTGTATTTAGCGCGTCGTCGTCTCAAATTTCAGCTAAAATTACAATAGCGAGGAGCCGCGGTGGGAAGGAGAGAGGATGGGGTGAGGGGAAGAGAGAGAGAGAGAGAGTGTGTGTGTGGGGGAGGTGAGTGGGTGGCCGGAGAAAGTGGGAAAGATCTTGAAACGGCTTTCATATTCTCCTGTAATTAAAATTTTCAGGTTTTCTCTGGGGTTGGGAGGTAGGATGGGGTGGGATGCTGGAAATGATTGGAACGAAAGGGGCGCCCGGTCCACTCGGGGAAATTTAAGAAAAAACATTTTTATTTTTCCTTTTGTCGTGTTTACCCTCGTGCCTGCGTTCACTTTGGTGGAGGAAGAGTAAATAACGTGGATTCGTTGCATTTTCATCCATTCGTGTATCGTTTAACGTTTCGAGCAAGATATCCATTTCGCAGCGGCACGGCAAATTTTCATTTGAGGGTCCACGGCGCTCCGGAGTTGAGGGTTTTCAATTTATCACGCCTCACAGTGGCCTCCTCACCCTTCGCCGAGTTCTTCCCCTGCGAAGGGCATTTTAACTTTTTTTTCCCGGTACAATTGATGGATGAAAAATAAAAGGGGAAAGGGCGCTTGGGAAGTCAGCCGACTGGAGGCCTATCTGCTGGAGTATCTAATCCAGAAGGGTCTCCCGCATTAGACAGCTTGAGTGCGCTAAGCATTTTGAGTGAGTGGAACTTTCTGTTCCGTCATTTGTGCAACTTTGGAGTCTCGAGTGAGGTCGGGAAGGAAACTATTTCATTTTTCTGTCACCGAATGGTGGCAATACTCTTCCTTCCCCAATGTGTGGACTTAAATTGAATCCAACCTTATATCTCAATTTCACCCGGCGCTGTGCCCTCTCTTGGTTTGCAGAACATTTGCTTATTACTTTGGACACCTCTACTGGCTGTCACATTCGCCAGAGTATAATTTTTCAATTAAATCCTTACTCCAAACTGTATTTTTGGTGAAACGGTATCCTTCGTTAATTTTATCGAACACCCTTAATCCCTTTCTCCATGTATAGATAGACACTGTAGACGGTAACATTACTTTTGACGAATTCTGTAAATTATATTATATGATTTTCACAAGACCATGATTGATAAAGTGCTGGGAAAATACATATAATCTTCGATTAGAATGGCAAGAATTTTCGGGTAGTTCATATTCAAGAATATTCAAGAAGTACACACAGAGATTAACTGTCAAACTTGTAGATACCTAATCATAGAGGGTGCATGTTTAGCTATTTAACTGTTAGGTCCCCGGCTAGTTAGATACAGGCATGTAAATAAGAGATATGACTGAGCACAGAAAAAATCCTTCCTGGGCTTGGAAGTAAGAAATTTCATCACCAAGGAATAAATTGGTTATTGGGAAAGGTAGAGAAATAATTTGAAACTGTAATTAATTTTGTGGTATCGTCCCTTCCCTTACCGACTTCCCCTTGCGAGTAGAGGTAATTAAAATTGCTGGCAGTTGTTTTCTTACTCTACAGGAGTAGAAAATTCTTTTACATGGATCGATTCGTAGAACTTCGATTTACAAATTTTTCATTCATTCCCCCAAAATTCAAGTTTTTATTCCCAAGGATTGTTGTAATAAGTCTTGATATTAGGAGTGAATGCTCCTGCGGAATTGATTTGGAGATGGTCTTTCAGGGGTTTCTCCCGTGGTAGATTATCCCGTCAGACAAGGTGAGGCCATTTTTAAGACTTATTGTACTTCGAATGAATTGACAAAAGACCTCTCCTTTAAAAAATGAATGCATAAAATCGAAACGAAATGGAAATCCCATAGAAAACCGCCGAGGGAGCGTTGAAAGCACGGCATCCATTATTGGTACTCGTAACTATCGGTCTAGCGCCGCGAGATCACCGGCAGAATTCTCGTCCCGGGAGTACGCTAGTACGCCACCGTCGGTCAAAATTTTTTTTCTACTGTTAATACTCCCGATGAACGGGGTATTTCTAAATGTAGTCCATTTCCGTCCCAGTTCTGGTTCCAAGAAACACTCCCTCTCTGTTTCCTCCACCCTTATAATCTTCACTCCACGATGCAGCTGCCGGCCAATTTGACCAATCACGGGCTGCTCGCTCCACAATCGCGGAGGCATATGCTTCATGAGGGGCGCTTCATCTCCTCCCGTGCATTCGCACAAGCGTGACACACGCTCGCTCCTCATCTCCTCTTCCCGCCAAGACTCCCCTCACGCGTTATCCCACCGGGGGGGGAGGGAGAAGATGGGTTTTGTGGGATGGGCAATATAAGAGAAATTCGCGTGCCCGCGTCCGGGGACAGCTGCTCAGTAATCATTCGACGTGGTCGTCTGTGAGTTAAGTCGATTTGCAAATGAAAAAGAGGGAGGGGGAGTGTGCAGGGGATGGGGACACGGAGGAAAAGGGCAGGGAGGTAAAGTGAGAGGCGAACATCTCGCCCGGGCTCTCCGCGCGGGTTGGTTGAGGCCGGAGTAGTGACGAGAGAATGGGGGGAGCAGTAGCCGAGAGAATGGGAGTCTGTGAGATTCACGAGCTAGGGTCTCTCTCTCTCTCCCACTGTCCAGAGGTGGTCCGGTCGCATCCTTGCCCCAAGCGGTCTTGTTTCTCCGGGAGAATGCCCTCGCATATGGGCCGAGGCGGTTAGTGCGACAGGGCGGGGTTTCTGCGGGAGGTGTTCTTTGACGAAAAGCTGGTTTTAATGGGCACGTTAAAACCGTGTCGTCCTTCTCGGAGTAATAATAATAACAAAAACCAAGGGGACACAACGCCAGGGACCTCCCGGGCTCTTTAAAACGTCTCTCGGATTTATGCAGTGTTTCAATGGTACTTTTTTTCTGTCTCGGACACAATCAAAAAAACTTTTATAAAGTGGGCGCCAGCATGAAGCGGATATTCTGGCGAAAAATGGCCCAGACTGAAGAGAAAGTATCCATTTTTTTTTCGTTCGGAAATTGTTTGTTCTGAAAAATACACCGGTGCTCATCGCTGATGAGTCTCATCAAAATTTTAAGCTTGTTAAACAAAATAAGGGAGCAGTGGAACTGGGAAAATTCAATTATCAAAGCTAAATTTAAAATTTAGCCCTTTGTTCGTCTCGCATTAGCTCTATCATTTGTGGAGCCAGTGTGTATTTGTGTGTATGGGCATAAAGCTGGGAACATCCTTTAATACTAGAACCCATCCTTTGTGGATTTTCGAAGTTTTCCTGTACGGTACGCACATTTGTTTGCTCTACAGTATTATTAACCTTTTAAAAAGTGAGTGTGAGGGAGGGTGGACTAAATGAAATGAATGGGAACAAAAATAAACTAGGAAATAATAGGCATGGTTTCAGAAAAAGGGGCTTATCGGAAAAAATTCAAATAAGGTATGGAAAATGGAAGCAGGACATATTGAGTGGCAATGGACTGTTGAAGAATGTGACGCATGGTAGAATATTGGGTAGAAAGGTAGAGGCTTGAAGTAATGTGGAGTTGAGGAATGGGCAATGTTTTAGTGCAGATTTTGGAGTTTTTGATTAATACCGTTTTGGGTGGAACTTAGAAAAGTTGCAGTGTTTAAACAGTGGATACATTTAAGTTCTATCCTGACCGATTTATTGGTATTAATAATTGTAATAATAAAATTATGGCGATAGGTAATTAGTATCATTAATTCCAATTGAAGTTTAGGTCCTCTCTTCACGTCAACCGGAAAATTATTTTCTAACCAAAACTTCGTAGCCAGAAAGCTTTTTCAAGCCAACCTGCTTCAATACTTTCCTCCTGCAGTTAACTCGAGTCGGCTTACGATATCGACTTTTCATGTAAAAGAACCTTTTCAACAGAGAGGTAATATTTGAAGAATATCCCATGAATTGCGATGATTCTTCACACAGCTGTCATCGAAAACTGGAAAATGATTTTGGAAAGGGGGGATTTACTTTAAGAGTCCCCTTATTGCCAGCTCACATTACCTGCCGATTTTCCCCGGGGAATGAAAAAAATTCAATCCCTCCTCTCTGTTCCCGGCACAGACACACAGAAAACATCGTCGCGGGACCGCAGGAGAGCGCGATGTCTCCGTCATTTCCCCGTCGAGATTCACAATGGGAGGAGAAAATGAAGCCCGCTCCTCCGTCTTCATCCATCCTCGAAAAGGCAGCGAGCAAGTTCAAGAAAGCGTTTCCGTGACGCGATCCTTTTCATTAGTTAAGGGCGCATAGGCAGGGAGTGGGTGGGGTGCTGAGGGAGCACCCTTCCATTCCGTTTAACCTTCCGTGGTAGTGTGTTCTACGGTAATCTGTATTTTCACTTGGGTGGCTTCTCCCACGAGCCCATATTTTTTTTCCGGGAATATTCGATCGATGAGTCGAGGGCGGGAAGGGTTTTTTTTTTTTGAAAAAAATGGAGAAACCCTCCCCCTATCTCACCCATTCTCCCTCATAACCCTAAAGCCATATGACGCCTTCGCCTGCTTCCCTCTCCTCCTTCCCCCACTCCACCACCACCACCCGCACTTGCCCGTGCCTCGGGTACGTACTCGAAGCCCTTCCAGTAGGACTCCGCTATCTGATATCCGAACCTAAAAAATACCCCAGCCAGCATAGACACGTCCGCAGCACAAGGGGGACCGGAGGGAGGCCGAGGGGTACCCCCGACAATAGTTTCCGCCATCTGCCACAAGGAGGCAGGATGTGTGTGGGTGGCCACCGTAATATTACTCTCTCTCTCTCTTGCCCCCTTCAACCCTCCACCCCTCCCTCCAACTTTGTATCTCTCCCCCTCCGCCACCACGATCACCCTCCCCATCCCTTCCCTCTCCTCTGGGGAACCCCTCTCCCATCCCTTTACCTCCACACACGCATCCCTCCCCACCTCCGATCCCTCCCGACCCTTGGTCCCTCTTATGCATGTACATTATCCCTCCTGCTTTTCTTCATATCTCCTCCCCAACTCCTCAGCACTTCCTCCCTCTCAACCTCCCCCTAGACTCTCCACCGCACATTTTTCCCTCTCTGTGTCTCCATTCCGGCTTCTGCTCCAAATGCGTTACTCCCTTGACACGATCCCCACCCACCCCCTACATATATTACGGTGTGCATCGTCTCCGATGTGTCAAGCTCCAGGTGCAATCGGGAGCTGACTGATCGATTTTCATCGAATCGTGAGCCAAATTGACTAAACTTGAAATGCAAATCCTTTCTATTCAACCTAAACCACCGTCAGTCGACTTTGGCAAAGCTGTGTTCAGCTCCAATGACATAAGATATTTCAATAAATCATATCTTTAATTTACAATGCCAAATACTATATTTGGTTTTATACCTTGATAATGACACAGTTTGTATAATCAAACGGCCGGTTATTTACGTAAACGAAGAGCGAACATTTACAGAAATGTTTATTCTGTTATCAAGATAACTGACAATATACCTCCACCTGATAAAAACAATGGATGATAATTATTCTTTTTACTGGTTCGACCCAAACGTTTTGGTCTGATATGAATGACGACAAAGTCAACAGCTACACCAAGTGTCGAACCGGGGTACTGTCGATTGTGGACTCATATTCAAGTAGTAGTGGCACGAGATACGCGTGAAATTTGACATTCCATGTGTATGCGATTTAAACCTGTGGCTAACCTTCCCGTTACGTCGTGATGTCTGTTCAACGGAGCCTTTGCGACGTTCAATTTCGAATATCTCAGAACTCCCAACTTCTTCTAGAGCTCTTCCTCCCCATCAACGGAATTACCACCCCCGCTTCCCTCCCGCGCCGTAGGGGTCAGCGGCACTCGGGGATCCATAAAAGACATCACTCCTTCCCTCCTTACGAAGCTTCATGTATGTGGAGGAGCCAGTGGCGACAATGCCAGAAAAAAGTACTTTATTAAAGAACGGTGCAGCTGCTGCCGTCATTCTGACTCCACGCCAACGACCGCGGTGAGCTTGGCGATAAGACGTTAAGATCTCGGGGAAGGGCATTAAGATATTCATTCCCAAAAGCTCCAGCCTACCTCGCGAACTAGAGCCCGAATGTCTTTCGGGGTGAAAACAAACGCCGCCGTCCTCGAGATGTCGGCACGCGCCCTCCCTTTTGGAATCTCCGCTCCGCCGGGAGTCCATTCATTCGGTGGTCGTCTTTCCGGGCAGGGCGTGCGACGCGATGCGTTGTTTTGGACCCGTCCGAGGGTCGAAGTGAGATATTTACGGGCGAGTTGGGAGGAGAGGTTTGAGGGGTGACGGAAGTGGCTTAAGTTAAAGGGGGTCAGGTTGACTCGTGTGTTGGGGGGAAAGAGGGAGGGAAACGGAAGGGGGAAGCCAGGCATTAGGGCTGTTAACCCCCAATGCGACGAGGGTCACGCACGAGGAGCAGCGAGTGTCGTCCGGCTAAGGCATACGAACGACATAATTCGTCGGATCGCCCGCCCCACCGACCGACGAGCTAGGGTGCGTCCGAGCTCCAGGGAAGGATTTAAATCATTGGTTTGCTTCTTGGGAAGTTGGAAATTGCAGTGCACAGTGAGCATCTAACATTTTTGGCTAGTGTGACAGTATTGACACGTATTGCGGCGACTATTCACCATTTAAGCTTTATTGAGAATCTTGCCCTAACAGCCACAGTGCTCAACCAGAATAATGGATTATAAAATAACCTGCAAACCACCGCAAGGTTGTATGGCGAAGCTTTAGCACACCGGTGTTTTTTGCATATATTTGCGCACGTAAATGTAAATATCTATTTGTGTACGTGCACAAACATGCGTACTAAGCCCAGAAATTCACATATAAGTGTGGGAGGTGTAGTCCGTTTCCGTGTGTCTTTGCTGGTTTCCCAGGGAAATCTGGTGTCAGAAAAATCACGAAGCGTGAAACCGATTAAGAGATTTTTTTTATTGAAGAGAAGAATTGTTTGGTAACAATTTTTTTTAGGTGATGTCCAGTTTAAAATTATTTTTTCTTTTAATCTTCAGATTTTAAAATGACTTAATGATGTTCGCTTTTTATCCATGTGAGTATTAGAAACATGGATGGCTGGAGATGTTTTCTGTACACAGTCGCCACAAAAATGAAATTTTTAGTTTTAAAACGGTTGCAATAGTTGATTTTCCTTTGTAATTTCTCAGATATGCATTGGGTTATTCCTTAAGTAGTGTCTCTAAAGATAAACTTGCCGCCACGACTGCAGTGCGCGGTAAATGTTGGCTGGTGGCTGTAACTGACCTTTTTCCTACCGTTTATTAAATAAATATACATTAAATGTATTGATTTGGATTCAAATTATTTGTATACAAGTTATATTGTTTGTGAAAATTGACTTACTGACCTTATTTTATTGTTTTTTTCCCACCAGGTGGGTGCTGAAAGCGTGGTTGTTTTTCGTCTAGAAGGTGCGTTCGCCATTTTTATGAACACAGAGATTCAACATATTCACTACTTTTAGAACGACATGAAATGGCAGCGGCATTGTAGGGTAAGTTAAAAAAAATATGTATTCACTCCACGTTTTTTTTAATATAATGAATTTGAGACTGAAGAGAATAGCCGTGCGCGGCTTGTAAGGTGTGATAATTCTGAATTTTTTTTAATTGACGCAACATCGGAGGTGGCAGGAAAAAAAAAGATCCAACTCCACGTGCGGATTCTCCCGTATGTTAATTCATGCTCGTTTCCCCTCCAATTTCCATATTGATCCATTACCGTGGGTGTACCTACCTCCCGCTTTCCCCACCCCATTCTCCTCAGCGTTACACTCTCCCCACGCAAGATCGTAGGTTAGGCGACATTAAATTTTAAAGAAAGTTTTTAACCAGCACTCAGACATCCTTTCGTGACCGTGATATTGCATGCATCACGGCCGAAAAAAAGTCTAAAACTTTAGTTTTGGAGGTAACTGGTTTCTTCACGCGCATAAATACCACACGAGGACATTTACATATTTGACCTTGGCTTGTGTTTCATCACTGTGATTGATCTATTGTCAGTGGCGAGTATGTAGAAGGGATCATACAATTGTTTAGTTCCTATATGAAGGTGTCACTCTCGCCCCGAACAATTTTTATTGACCACCCAAGTATTTAGTGTGTTAATTCTTAAGAGAACGATTTGGTGGACCAGATTTTTATGGGGTAGCATAGTTTCTTAAGTTGATGAATATAAGGTAAAGTTTTGGTTGTTTCTTAATATCTTTCGTTTCTTTGCCATGAGATCACGGAAGGAATACGGAAAGAAATTTAACAGACCGTGAAAAATTTCCCGGAATCTCGTCTCGCCGCACATCAACTGTCTTTCCACTACCAGAAACTCGGGAAAAATGCTAATAACATATCCATCATCCTCTGTAGAATATAAAGCCCGCAGCGAGTTTCTCCATGTAACACAGTGCTCTCGCCGAAGATCCGGAATCATAGACCACCGCTTACTCTCCCGCACGTCACTCAGCCGTTACGCGCCGTAACGCATTGCGCTCACGCACTGATGCCGTTGAAAGTGTGCCGAAAGGCAAGGATGAGCTTCAGGCGAACGGACGCTTCCAGCACCGCGACTGCTTGGCATTATTCGAGGGAGGGACGTGGCTGATTCCCGCTTTAGGATTATCTCCCCCCGTTCTTTTCATCCTGTTTTGCCCGTCCGTTGATGAAGTTAACTCTTCGATGCTCCTCTGAATCAGCGGTTTCAATCTGGGGTGAATCATCAATGAAGGGTGTTTTGGGACGTTTTTTTTAATCAAGATTGTCCGAGAAATTCAATATTTTTTCTCGTTCCTGGACACTTTCAGTGGATGTATTCGGGAAAAACGAATCCATGATGGATCTCTAAATCCAACTACGTCAGCTATAACCGAATAAAATTTCTCTGGTGTGGATATTTATCATGTTCATTATATATTAAATGGAATTGTGCGATATTTTATTTTCCCAACTTCTCGAACGTTGGGCAGGAAATACTAAAAAAATACTAAATACTGTGTAAATAAAGTATCGTAGGATGAACGGAGTTTTGTGTCAAGTGGAAAATTATGTTTAATTAGTTTCTAGGACAAGAAATATGTGGATAACCACCTGAGTTTGACTCATGGGTTGGATTCAAAGAGTATGAAAGGTGTATTTATCCCCTTTTCACATTAAAATTGATGAACATTCGAATATACAGGAATATACAATTCGAATGTACGTATTGCCCTTCTCTAAATTTATTACATATGACGCATATGAAATGTGGATTACGTGTGTTCGTTGTAATTGTACAACTTTGCTATCGTTCTGTAAAATAAATAATCAGGTAGACTTCCTTCTTGCCTTCATAGACTAATGGGGAGAAATATCGAGCTTTCTAAGGTGGCGTAATTCGCCTTTCCGTATACTCATTCCCGCTTGATCCCCGACTCGACTCCCTCTCACTCTGCATTTCCAGCGTCGAAATAAAATACACATTAAATAATGAAACGTCCAACACTTTAAAATTTTTGTTCATTAATCATATGGATGTGGCCTGGGACCGCCCATGGTTGTCTCAGGACCAGAGGGATGGAAGTCACCGCTTTAAAAAAAAAAGTCCGATGAAAGAAAGTAAGGTTTTAAAAAGCGGTGTTGAGTCCCCCAACGGCAATCTCATCTATATGCACCACGCCAGCCGGCTCCATCCACTCTAGTGCATTCGCCATTCCTCGTCCGGGGTTCGCTGCAATCCTTTTATCTATCCCTTTCCCCATCTTCATCTCATCGGGACATTTCTTCTCCGAACCGGAAGCCGCCCGCCCTTTCTCCTCTCTTGACTTCCCCTCTCTTCCATCGATTTTGAACATTCTATTAGTGCATGTATGTATGCCTGTGGATATGTCTGTATTTTTCGTTCCAAAAGTGTGTGTACGCTTGTGAGTTTGTGTGTTTACATGCACTCATTTTTAAATAATGGTTGATATGAAAGTGAAAAGGAAAGATGAACGTTAAACTCACAAATATTTAGGTCCTGGGGGCGATACCTTCGTCAGCAGAAATATGCGACGCAATTCTTTCCTGCTCGATCCATCACTTGGATATATACATAACCGAGCGTGTGTGTGTATATATATATATATATATATATATATATATATATATATATATACACACACATCTATACACATATATATACACACACTCCGTTATGTATATATCCAAGTGATATATCGAAATATTAAAATAGGCGGGGAAAAAATAGAGCAGGTAGAACAGTTTACATATCTCGGAAGTGTTTTGGACCAACACGGTCAAAGTGGTAGGGACGTAAGGAGAAGAATTGCGCTAGGCAAGGAGGCTTTCTCAAGGAGGAGGGAGTTGATGACGGGGACGTTGAGTAGGGAGGTTAAGACAAGACTCGTAAAAACTCTAATATGGAGCGTAGCTATGTACGGCGCGGAAACGTGGTCGCTGAAGCAGGAGGATAGACGTAGATTGGAGGCTTTTGAAATGTGGGTGTGGAGAAGAATGGAGAAGGTGAAATGGACCGAAAGGAAAACAAATGAGGAAGTACTAGAAATGGTGGGGGAGGAGAGGGGTTTGTTGAGAGAAATCCTATGGAGGCAGGAAAAATGGATGAAAGGCGTATTGAGCGGTAGTGGAATGTTGAAGAGGGTAATAGAGGGGAGAATGTTGGGCAAGCGAGGTAAGGGTGGGAACAGGATAGGGATGTTGGACGGGATGAAGGGAGGAAAGAAGTACACCGAGATGAAGAGGGACCTGATATAGATTAGTTTGCAAGGTGGGGAGTCACAAAATGTTTATTTGATAGTTGTGTCCATCCAAAAACCTACCTTAACCGGTAGATTACCTAATAAATATCGAAATATATGGGTATTTACCGTTTAAGGTAGGTTTTGGGTGGACACAGACTGACTAGCGCTACATTTCCTCGTTTCCTCTATCTAAGCTCAACCTAATACACCACAACAAACCACAGTAAATGTTCTTCAGTTCCGAATACTTCCATCCTCCATTTCGTCTAACATATCTATTCTTCTCCTACCCAAGTGCCTGCCTAATATTCTCCCCTGTATCACAGTCATTATAAATGTGTGTCTGTATGTGCGTTTGTATGAATGTGTGTGTACACACGTCTGTATAAATGAATAGCTAAGTGATGGATCGAGTTGGAAAAAAATTATCATCCGTCAAAGCCCGAAGGTGAAACATCGCGGTTCGCCAACTGTTTTTTGAGCAACCACGGCGGCGCGTCAGTCATTGTGAAAAATCAAAAATTACAATCGTTAATCGAGAACCGCACATATCCATACCTACATGTGTATATATATATATATATATATATATATATATATATATATATATATATATAACAGGAGGCAGATAGTGAAAAATGGGAATTGGAAAAATATATAAATTATCCGAATGCTTCGTCCGGCTTTGAAAAAAAATACGTATATTCTCCCAGCTGATGATGAATATTAATACTTTTTGAGGCAGACAGAACAAGGGTGTATGGTCGTGTATGCTCCTGAGGTACCCTTGGCGGGGGTGGGCTTGGGGAGGATTCTTGGTTTGGGTGAAGGGAAGGGCGCGATGAAGAGAGTGAGTGTGGCGGGGGGGGCAGGTGCGGGGAGAGTCTGGATATCGGGCGTGGCCATTTTGACGAAGACGAATGGCGTGCGCCTGCCGTCTTTGTCGTTGCGCAGTTAATTACCGCATGCCCTGGAAGCTCACTGATTTGAGAAAGCTTTGGCAATTTCCGTTGCGTCGGCACCGTAACCCTCTCACTCCTACTCACCCCTCTCCCCCAATCCTCTGCATGGGTCGTGCAGGCGAGATGTGGCTGCAGTGATCGGATCCAGATGCGCCGCGTTCTGGCGAGAGCGACACCCCATTGTCTTTCTCATCTGTTTCTCCACACCCCTTCTCCCATCTCTGCACGCAGGGGAGTGGTAAATATCATAGACTGATGAGTATTTCCTAACCCTACTGTAGAATTTTAGGCACAAACTTGAGAATTCGAAACATGTTTTGCAATTCCGTCGGGAGGGGATTACTAATCTTGGGGGGAGATTACCGTCCGTGGGGGTCTCGAATGAATCTCCTTTGATCAAGCATTCTCGCTCTCGCAAAATTAGCCTCGGGAGGGGTTCTTGTGTGTGAGTGTTGTACTGCATCGTTGGGTGATAAAATAAAAAAAATGGCTTGTTCCCCAAAGACTAAAATACGGAATGTGGAGAAAAAGAATATATTAGCACCATTAGCATTATTTACTTGCATAGAAATGTACTAAATAAATTCTAAAGCAATGAGTACATATGTCATCGGTTTATCGCGAAGTATTTTCAAGGATTTAATACTAGACCGTAGGTAATGAAGACACTTTTTCAATTATGAACATTTTTTCTATGTTAAAATTAAGTCAACTAGGAATTGGGCGGACCTTATCGAAACTCAGTGTAAAGAAGAATGCTAAATTTTTTCCACGTCCTTTGTGAATATATTTCAGTTAGTAATTTGGAGCGCACTGCTAAAATTTAAATCTCCCTTGTTACAATCTACCCCAAATGTGAAGCACCGTTTGAAGTGTATTATTTTTTGCAAAAGTTTTAAGCAGGCAACATTTTCTACGGTGCAGTAAAAAGTTCCATTAATAGGGCCAAAACAGAAAAGTGATTTACCAACACATCCTTCACGTAATTTTAATTCGTGGAAATAAAATTTAACCATCGATTTTCGGTGGAGGTAGAGGTAAGCGGAGGATAGTTCAATCATTGACTTCAAAGAAGTACTTCCAGTCTGAGTCCCCGAATATAGCAACCCATTTGAAATAAAAATTTGTGCTCCGATAAGAGTTTTGAAATACCATTATATCTTTGTCCAAACTTGTTTAGGCTGCAGGAAATAACGTTGAAACTAAAATGGATAGACGAAGTTGGCAACGAAGTCATTCTTCGAGGAGTGAATGGAAAGAGATAGATGCCATTGAAAGGCGCGAGAAGAGCAGGGAAAGCCGGGAACGGGGGGCGATAGTTCACTGAAGTTCATAATTAAAGGAGCCATAGAGGGAAAATATTGCCCATGCAAGCAAAGGACGAAACACAAGAAGCGGATGATGAAATCGTCAGTGTAAGGAACTAGGAAGAAATGGAAGAGATTGAACGATGGAGGAGGCTTGAGGATCTGCTGTAGTCTTCGAAATAGTTTTTACCAGACCTTGTATTAGACCTCATGTGTAACCCATGTGGATGATCCAAATATTGACAGTTTTCATTTATTCCAAGCTGAAGTATGTGGATGTTAGTCATGACTCGACCCCCTCTGCTCGTTTCATGCGTAAACCTTTGGTAGGTACGCGTACTGATATTCAAGAACGGTCCCCGCGGCGAATCACACGTCCTCTCCCTCACAGAGGAGAGAGAACAGACTGCCGGCGTTCCCATCGGCACGCTTTCACCAAAGGTCACCGAGAGTTGATGGAGGGAAGGGGGTGTTTGGGTCGGAGTTCGTCCGATTTTTTTCAGCCAGCACTCTCCCGTGCAGCCCACTCTGGTTTTAGTGTGAGCAACTCCCTCCCCGCCCCCACCTACCTCTCAAAGCCGGAGCTGGGTGAACGGTGATCACTCATTGCTCGGGAGACGGATAACCCTTTCCGCGTGTCGGCCCGATCGTTCAACCAAGCGGGCCCACCACTCCCATTCTCCATCACGCATTTGCCCGGAGTCTAAAAGACGAGAGAGCACGCCGATGCGATGGCGGCGTGGGTGAATGGCGACTCGGTGCATCGTTTGTATGACGGGATGGCGGAGTAAGGAGCGGCACTCCCGATTAACACAAACACTCTCTCCCTCTCTCCCTGTCCCCGTCGCGACGATGCACGTCGTGTAAACAGCGAAGAGCGTCGACTGTTTGCATTCCGGCGAGGCCGGTAAAGAGTGGCAGTCGTGGGGAAGGAGAAGTGGAGGAAAAGGCAAGCGGTGGTACTCGTGTCTAGCAAGCGCGTGTGGTCTTACCGGAATATCGCTCCGTGCGATTTCGAGTGCTAGGCACGGCGGATGATGCCTTCTTGATTTAATTAGTTATTATTTCCCGACAAGCGGCCAAGTTTGGTGTTCGCCTTGTTTGCTTCTGTGATAAACTTTGCCGCCAGGAAATAAGAAGAGTCTCTCGCTCGGGATATTAACTACTTGACTTCATTCCATTTTGGCTTGAAATTTTGTGCTCTCAAGATGGAAGTTCACACGCTTAAAAAAATAACATGTTATTAACGAGGCGGCGAGTAAAAGCGTAGTTTCGTGCTGGAGTAGAGCGCGTTTAATCAAATCAGGCTCTAGGAACCAGTCATGTTTGTCTATTTGTGAGTCCCGGGCCGAGGTGCATCACAAGAAAGACTTTTTTTTTTGGAGACCGTGTTTCTCGGTTTGCCAAAATTCTCCCCAACAAGTGAAATGAATCGTCTTCAAGACAAAAACGCCATTCCTTTGATTCATCTTGACGCGCCTGCGATTTTGGCCGAGTTTTAAGTTTCTCCGAGGACGAAATGCTTGTCGATAATTCGGGCTGAGGTTTCTAAAATTTATTGTCTGCACCAAAGATTTGAAGATTGGGCGAATTTCGGGCTCCAGATATGAAAATAATGGACAACCCTGAAATATAGGCATGCTCGGGGTTTGGGTAACGTCGAGGTTCGTCGCTCCCTCAGAGTCGAGTCCTTCTTTTCAGGATCGATATAACCCCTGGCTTGTGAAAACTTTCCCGCGGCCAGAATGTCTCCATTGAGGTTTACGTTTATGTCCGAGCTTGAGCACGCTAAAAGCAACTTCACGAGTGGCTTTGCACCGCGTTTGAAGGTCAGGAGAAACACGAAATCTCGCTCATGCTATTTGTTCAAAATTACCCATGTGTAGTACCCGAGACAGGTCGTGTTTCCTCCCAGACCTCGCCAGAGACAAGCCTGGTCTCGCATGGGTCTCGACCGTGTGGCGCCTTGTGAAACCATCTCATTCAGACGCTCGCGAAGGGCATCGCCCCTGAGGTAGATTGTAATATTACTCCTATTCTCAGGGATCTGACTCAGGGACTGAATCACGGACGAGAAATCCCATCCTTCATTGAAAATCACTTCATTAAAATGATTTAATTTCGCAATATGAATTGAAAAATCTTTCACCCAAACCTAATCCATTGCCTCAGGTTGTTCTGACACGAATAGATCCAAAATTAGATGCATCTCCGTACTTTTCGTGAGCCTTCTTCCTAACGGAAACTTAAAAAAACCTATTATTTTTAATTTGCATTTTCAGTCGTATTAACCGTTGGATTTCTCTAATCTACACGCCCTTCGTCAATTCCTTGTGGTGGGTTGCAGAATGTTATGTAAATGTAGGTCGATTCTCGGCCTCATGGCTATCTAACATAAAATCAATACTAATGGTCGTCTAGGGATCACAATATGTTTCGGTGGATCACATGCCTCGTTGCAGATATTCGCGGAGTTAATGGTCTGTCATTTGCTGTACACGCCACGTAAATTGCCCAAAGCCCTAATGGCTTTGCTGAGACAAGCGGTCAGTCATCAAATATAATCGCTTGTAATATATTATTATTAGCCAAAGGAAAGCAGAATATTTGATTAATAATTTATCGAGACGGCATGAAGTGGTTTGTGTATAATTAGGAAATGTGATATAAATTCAAGGAGAGTGAATTTCAGCGAAGCTAGTCTGTCTGCGTTGGATATGTCGTAACACTTGAGCGGATATTTAGTTCTGTCGAGGCTTGAAAAATTGTGAAGCACTCCCAAATGTAAAATCAAAGCCAAAAACACATTAATGCTGATTTTATTTTGTAATCAAATACTATTTACCAGTCATTATCAAGACCACCCCAAAGTTTGTTGTTACATACTCTCAGTTGATTCTTCACTCGGTAGTTGTTTTTTGAATTTTATGGCGTGAATTGGTGCAAGCAGACATTGTTTAGGCAAATGCTTGGGCCCAAAGGCAAACGATGTGCACACGGGAAGTAAATAAATCCGTAAGACCACCTGCGCATTCATTCGCTCTCCTTTTTTTCTGATGATTTTCTAGGAACTCGCCAGGCACAATTGGTCTCGTCGTGATGGTGTACCCTTTTCAACTAAAAATGTATCATCTCCCAAAAGCATACTTGGTTTTCTTTGAAAATGTGGAGGGATTAAAAATGATCCGTGTCAAAAGGTTCCGCATTCATTCTAATTAGAAAAAAATAATGTCAGGAAAAATGTGGATTGAAATGAAGAGTGCATTTAAGGTTTATTCCTTCTGGTTGAAACTCTGAAGTAACTTTCCGCAGGAATTGTTCTAGGTCCAGCACTTAGGTTCAAGCAATTCAATGCAAAATAGTATCAGTATTTATAAATTTTGTATCTGTCAGCGGCGCAGCCTTTATTTTATACGAAACACGACCCGTATCGATCATCTGGTATTGGCGATTATCGACAAAACCAGTCATGTTTACGTAAGTAAAAGTTTAAATGTTGGAAAAGAGCCAGTTATAAAACAAATACCGAATGTTTTTCCAGCCTTTGGAATTCCATCAAGTTAACGGCCTCCTCAGTCGAGTTTTGCACGCGTAATTGCCCTATCCCTGTACTTCGGAGTTGGCAGTAGGAGAAAAGTGCCTGGTGCACGTGGTGGTGAGGGGATATCGAAAAACGTACTTAGCACCGCATTTTATTGCTCACCGCCTGCGTCATTTGGTCTCATAACTTGGGGGAAGGGAGAGGGGGGGGCGAGAGGGATGTTGGGGTGTCCGGAACCCCGATCTTCCCGCGCCAACCTCCTTCCCATCATTCCCCAGCTCCCTCCTCCCTCCCTCCCGCCAACCCCCTTCTTCTCGCCCCCGACAGCCAATTTCCCGTTCCCCCCTCTCCACCCTTTTTTTCCTTCCCTCGTCTTCTCCTCCCTCCCCCGTCCCCGGTCAAACCCGGCGTCGATGTCGCCTTTGTTCCGTGGGCCGTGCAGATGGGCAGGGATGATCCGTGAGGGAAGGGGGTCGGTCCTCTTACGGAAGATAAGCCACGTAGTGTGTGCCCGCCGCTTCGTCACCTGTTTGACCTCGGGCCACGCAGTGGTTGGTGGGGCTCCGTTTCGGGATTTTTCCCCCCTCTTCTTTTCGGCGACATCACGGGCGCGGGTGACGAGGAGGTGGGAGAGGCACTTAGCCATTTTCCCGTCGTACCACCAACTCCCCCCTCCCTCTCCGCCCACCCCTCCCCTCACCCACGGCACCCTTTATTTTTTTTTGTTTCAGTTCCCTTCGAACTTCTCCTCATCGCCCTCGACGGTTTGACGACGAGCGTTTTTTAATGGCGTGGCCGGTGTGGTCCCGGCCCTCCATCCCCTCCCTTCCCTCGCCACGTCTGGCTTCGATATCACTGCGGCTTGGAGATGCGATGACGACCATTTTGGAATCGGTAGATTCGGTTTTCTATTTTTTTTTTCGTTTAACAAGTTTTCATGTCCTTGTTGGACGGCTAATTTTTAGATGCGCGCGCGTGGAATCGCAATGTTTCATCTACTATGACAATCAGCACGCTTGTAGTTTTCAACTCAATATTTTATTATAGCTACAGAGATTTACACATGTAATGGCGGATTATTAGGTTTATAATTCAAGTATTCAAAATGTCAGTCAATGCAATGCGGGGATAAACTTATGCCCTAAGTGCCAGCGCGAAACGCATTCGATTAGCGATTTTACAGTCGGATAAGTCCTGCTGAATACTCGTGCCCCTACCTATGCAGCTATCTGACGATTCTTCTCTCGTTCGTACCTCCCGATGTTGTTCAACCGATATTTGAATTCAGTCGTTGTTGTTGAAATTTTTCCGTGGTGTATACACAATTTTTCACTCAATTTACGTTCGTAAGCGGAAGAAATACTCACTACACTAGTAGGGTAACATTGATGCTTCGCTATAAGTGAAATAGCAAAGTGGAAAAAAAATACGTGTCTGAGCAAAAATAGATTAAAAATTGACCAAAAAACGTTCTGCGGCACTCGAGGGTTCTGGGAACAATGGTAAAGAATGTTATACATTTCACTGGCTTTATGAGGAGCTCATGGAGCTCCAGATTACAGTACTTCAATTACCGGAACGCGCATAAAAATGAGGAGGCACTTGGCAACGGAGATGAGGTCAGAGCCCAGCGTTAGCTTGAGCTACGTGTTGGGATGAGCGGGTTATATGTGCGCAGATGTTAAATATTTAGGGATGCGTATATTTCAATGTTCCAATTCTTTGGCGTTCATTAATGTCCGCGTGAAAGGTAATGAACGACCCCATAAGATTCTTGTCGGTAATATCAGTGGAATTAAGTACTATGACGAGGTTGTATTATTAAATCTGTGCATCATTTATTGTGATTCTAAAAATGAATTTTTTTTGAAACATGAATAGTGTATGCATGTTTCTAGATTACCAATAGGTCCTTATGATAGTTGTTTTACGCAGATATCAATGAAATTAATTTAAATTAATTTACTGTATTTGCACTTAGTTCAGATGTAAGTAAGATGTATTATTATTCTTTAATGTCCACACTTTAAAACTGCTCATGTCTCAACGCTCATGACATGAGCTAATTATGAGTAATTGCTCGACTACTCATTTCACGAGTGCTTTATGAGACAAATTTATAACTCCCTTCTAGTACACCATTAAAGACATTAATTGAACCTTTCGTGACACAGCACGCTTTTGCACAGCACAGCATTCTAGAGCACGCACATGTCGCGTCGTGGTCCGAATTCATTTGTGAAAATGTAGATATCATATCAGCTTTGGATTTTTAGAAATGTTTTCGGTCGCGTTTAACCCCAAACCTATAATTCAAGTATCGGGATATACTCTATACCATTAGGCTTGTTCATAATTTTCAGATTGTAATTAATATTGAAACATGTGTCGACGAAGCGATATTCAATATTGATTTAAATAGAAACTCCTCGTTATAATATAATGCGTTTTCCGAATGATTGGTAGGTGTTAGATGTGAAATTTCGGCATATTGAAAAAAAAACACGCAAAAAAATTAAATTTACTGATGACCATTGTGGTACTTTGTACTGATGGTCTTTAAACCGATAAATGGAAAAGAGATAGTTTCACAAATACTTTTTTTAGGTCGACATAACCGTTGTGGGGATCCGTGGGGAATTCAAATATAAAAATCCATACACCCTCGGGTGTCCGACGAACCGAAATATCTGCTGCAATAGCGGCAATACTTTTATGCGTGAGGATGATGGAGTCGATCATGATAGCATTGGAATTGCGGCAGTGAGCATTATTAAAGCAGTGGAAAATGTTTTCCTGGCAATTTGGCTCCGAGAGTGTGGAAACTTCATCCCGTTGTTTGGTGCAGTGGGATGAAGATCGTGATTTTGAATTTCATTTCGGGTGCAGATGTCGTGTTTTTTTTTCGTGACAGCGTTTTTTTGCCCTGGACAACTTTAATGATGATCTAACGATAACTTTGATGACGAAACCGCATATCCGTCTACTTAAAATTCATTCATTATTTTATGAAGAGATCTTCGGTGAGTTGGCGCTCGCTCTACTGTCAACATAGGTACTTATCGTAATTTTTGGTGCTCTCGTGAAACGAATGGAATCAGTAAAATACTCTCCAAGTTTCCCTGAGATCTCTTCAGAGGGCAGCCCCAATGCGGCCACGTACATTAACCGGCACAGTATTTTTTTCCTTCTCTCTCTCTCCCTCTCACCACTATGGTGAGTTTGTTCCCCCGCTTTAAATTCAAACAAGCCACTTTTTTTTTTAAATGCCATTAAAATTGCAAATGGTTCCCGCCATGGGTTTTTATTGTGCCTCACGTGACACATATTAGCGTAATTAACAGGATTAGAGAGGCATTAAATGATAAAAGTGTTCATGTTTTACGCCTGTATTTACAACTGTGTAGAAGGAAAGGCATAGAGAACCATTAGGATTAAGTGCCTCCTGCAATGGCAGCTTCCCCGCGGAAGGTCGTTGCTTACCTCTCGGGCGCGCGAGAGTTGACCGCATTGAGTCGGAGAACTGCGGAACGTAGGATTAAAAGGTCCTTTCGGAACTTTTGTCACTTAAATTATGACTGAGCGTTGCGGAGAATAGGTCAGCGTTCCCACCAGACCGCCGTGATTATTTTTCTTGGGTTCACGGAGAGCGGAAGAAACTTGAAGGCACGAAATCAAACCTTTTGACCTATTTTACGTCTACTTTTTCTCTTGCGCCTATTTCTTCCGTACACCTGCGTCATTATTGCGCTTATATGTTTTTTTGAAAATATTTAGCTGGTTGATAGTATTCAGGGCGCACTGCCTAAACGTAAGTGTTCGGTCTCGTGTGGGTGCAATTACTTATAATTTGTCGCGGCAGTTACTTTTTCCCGCCTTCTTTTAGGAGGGCTGTTCAGCAAAAGAGTTGTTCATAAGTGTTTTATTCGCATTACTTAGTGCGCAAAATTTAAATGTTATCTCATATCGTTAGTTTCGCTCCCTATGGACGACAAACTTGGCCTGGAGGAAGGGGTTTTGTGTTCTGATGTCCTCTGCAGCTGTACTGGCGGGAGCAAAGATAAGCGCCCCTAGAAGTGGTCACCCGCATCAGATAGGTCGACGGGTAGGAGCCAGTCGAACGGTAGACCTCGCAGCGTCTGTTAATCAGTGAGGAGGATGTAAAGGCGTCTGATCCAAGTGGTGCAGCTAACAGAGTGATGGCGTCAAGCAGGTAACCCAAAAGAGGAAGGTGACGAAAACCACTTTAGTTATTAATCCCAAGAAATTATAATGGAACTAAATCGTTAGCTTAATGCGTAAATCTATAATAGATTTACTTGAAGCATTAAGCTAACGATTTGGCCCCATCATAATTTCTTGGGATTTATAACTAAGGTGGTTTTCGTCAGTTATATATATATAATTATATATATATATATATATATATATATATATATATATATATATTTTTTTTTTCAGGTCAACTGACCTGGAAAAGGCCGAAAGCGTAAACTTTCTGAAATTCGAGTATACTTTTACGTGTTATCTATTTTATTTTTGTGTTTTGTTGCGTCGTCCAAATGTTATATTGCTCTCGTGAGCGCTTAAAAATTATATATATATATATATATATATAATTATATATATGTATATAAATGCATATATATATTTTTTTTAATCAAAGTTTTTATATATTTGTGTCGTCGCTGAAGAGCGGTCCTTTCATAATACATGTACGTGTGTGTGTATATATGTGTATACGTGTGTGTTTGTATCTGCGTGTGATACAAGTTTAATTGATTTCACTCCAGTATTGCGCCAACGGCAGCAGTTGTGAGCTGTGCCATTTTAAAATTATTATCCCTGCTCATAGTCGAATGGATTTTCAATTGTTTAATTTGCTTTAACTCATTCATTTAATTTCCTGGATAATTCAATGCGTATTCCAACGTTGGATTCATTTTGTTTCCTCCAGTCAAACACAAAGGTTTCTCATGGAATGATAATAAAAAATCATTGGGAATTTAAGTTATTGTGTACAGAAAACATTTAGGAGTGTCAGTTGTTTAGAACACCAAGTAATTGGCTAGCAATTTTCATCTTTCATACTTAATTTACCCTTGATCGATATACTTCGCATAATAAGAAACTCAAATACGCATTAAAGGTATATTAACATTTGATGAGCGTCCATTATAATTTAGCGGGTACAACGTCTCCTTTAGCATGCGCCACTCTAATTTAATACATTTTAGAGTAAACGGTCGTTAGAGGTTGTTAGCGAACTTTTTGTCGTGTTTAGAAGGTCCCAAATGAGCACTTTAATTAAGGATCGAGTTAACCCAGTTCCACTCTCCCGTTTTTTCCTCGAGTATTCATTCCTCCCGGAATTAACGTTCTATGCCAATGTATGTGCTTATTCTCCACGGGGAATAGTTTTTCTGTGTGCTCATGACAGTTAAAATGATTCGCATTAATGCATTCCGGAAAACGCGTCGAATGATTCCCTTTCATTCATTCCCACTCACTTGCGGAATGACATTGACAATAGCTCTATATATAGCGTTGCATAATCATTGCCCTTTCAAATTCATCATTCGAATAACGCATTAGTGCCTAAGACTGATGTGTATATATATATATATATATATATAAAGCTCACTAAATAGTCACAGCAAACACAAACCAAAACACACAAAAGAGGGACTCACTAGTTCTCGAATTTTCGGTGGTGCAACCACCTTTCTCAAGAGGAATTAGGAACAGAACTGAACGGTCGGTAACCGTTCAGTACGGTCGGTAACCGTTCAGTAGTTCAGAACAGAACTGAACTACTTCGGTAACTAGTGAGTCTCTCTTTTGTGTGTTTTGGTTTCTGTGTATGCTGTGACTATGTAGTGAGTTTCATTGTGCACGTTCGTGGCTTTTCCGGGAAAGTGAATATATATATATATATCTCATCCCGGATAAGGAAATATTTTTACATTTGTGATCTGCTCAAATCCGCCTTCCCCACCTTTCCTGTGTTCGTCTGTTATGTTTTCCTATCCCCTTTCCTGACATCTATTTCCATGTGTGAAATAATATTTGTTCGCCGTATGGCGGAATTTCGTGTTTGAATGTGTATATATATGTATATATATTTATTATATATTATTTACTTATATTTATTTTATTTTACTTATATTTATTTATATTTTATTTATTATATATATATATATATATATATATATATATATAATATTTCTTCCCGTGCTTTTTCTTCAGTTTTTTTAAACAATATAACAAACATATTAGCTAAATCAGAGGTGTTTTTACTGTGGCATTGTTGTCTTTTGGAAGTGGGTGCATAGTTTGTGCTGAAAGAAATGTTTTGCTACTCTCTAATGTACTTTCAATGATAACTGCACTGCATGTTTTGGGTATTAGCTTTATCAAGTTTAACAGCACCCTACTCCTTCGTATTCCCATTTATAGGTTAGTCCGGAAGAAAAGAATAAACATTCCTGGGGAAGGCAATTCTTAGACCAAAGGATCTTTTTGTTAAGAGCGAGTAGCCCAATCATCCGTCACGGCCACTTCAGTCTTTCACTGCAGCTCCACGGGGTGAAGACGATTATGGAGGCTTATGACATGGGCCGATTCCTGCGGGAAGTGGTGAAATTTAATTTTAACCGTGGGCCTCACCAAAATTGAGTTTTCATAGATCAAGAACGATCGCTCATCTATCCAATCAGCTCATGTCTAGTCCTCTTCTTCCCTATCCGACCTTCATTTTCCATTTCCTCTTTCCAGCGGGGCCCTCTTATTAGGCCACAAACCCTTTCACGTAGAATTTTCGAACCCTTTTTAGAGTTGAGTCTTTCCAGAGTCTTTATGACCATAATTGAGCCCCTGGGATGCTAAAATAAATGCTTTTGATGGGCGTAAATATACCATTCTTCATAATCCGTTCCGAGTGGCATGCGAATTATGGTGGGGTCCTTATTCAAGTTATTTTAAGGTACGGATTACGGAACCTTATTTTCGGGAATTGACGCAAGGGTTAGTATTTATTTCCCTGGCAGGTGGTGGTTCAGGTATAAAATAGAATACAGTTTTTTTATCTTCCTGCAAATCTTTCTCGATATTCGTTTTCCGATTCGTACTAAAAGATACTTTTCGACGAACCATTATCGTCGTTGATGGCCATACCATTGTAAATCATCCAATTATTACCCATTTTTGTAAAATACATTTATTATATGAAGTTTATATTGCGATGATAATGCTTTGATTTGTATTAAATGACATGTTCTCTCTAGAAAAATACCTTACCGTACCCATACCTGACGCATATCTTTACCATGCGGATGGAATTGAAAAGAAGGATGTCATTTATGTGAATAGGTTCGTGCTAACCGTGGCAGGCTTTATTTTACATGCTGCGCACTGTGGAGGTAGATTTCGAACGTGCCCTGAAAACTCATGCAAACAGTTTTGTGGGTTCTAAAGGCATAATACCCCCAGAACGTACCGAAATAAAAATATAGATTTTTGGATTAAATTGTCAAAGGGGTCAAACTGTTCCCCCTTTGGGCTCGAGCCGACTAGATTTGAAAGAGTTTCGTGTCCGTTCCACCCTCTCCGTGTCGCCTAGCGACGAGCTATTTCCGTTTGAATTTCAATCGGCTCTTTTTAATCTAGTGCTTTTATGATGCCTCTTTCCTCTTCCAAAACGTCGAGCGGTAGAGTTTACCCCGGTGGAACGATCCCCATTTGATGGCGGTACAAAAGGGAAACTGCACGAAGCCCCGCATTTTCCGTTCCTAAAGCAAAGTTGGAGAACCATGACAAATCAGCGATGGAGGGAATACTCGGTAGTAGTCTCGAGAGGGCGGGGGGGGGGGGTTGAGAGAATTAGGGAGATGGGGGAGGACTAGAAGTCTCTCTCTCTCTCTCTCTCTATAGTGATGAAAATTAATGGAATGATTTAAGGTATTAGACTTTGCTTCGTGCGGTTTTTCTGATTCATTCCGAAGTTCACCGTCGTATGTGCAGGCAGGAGAGAGGGGGTTGTAGAGACATACGGTAATTAATGCAATAAATAATTTTATCGCCGCGGTGAGGTAATTCCGGGTCTTGAGTTCGGCTGTTATCATTCCCTCGTCCGGTCCCACACGGCTCGTAGGAATTTATATTTGGGGCGGAAGGAAATCGCCGCAAAAAAATGAGGAGGCCGTAGGAGGTTTTGTTGTTTTTTTTGCATACGAAATACAATACCGGGGTCGTAAAGTAGGGGAGGGATTCGATCGGGGGTGGGAGCGGGGGAGGAGGAGGTCCTCTGCCCGCCCCATCTGTGGCACAAGTCCCATAAAAGCTCCAGTTCCCACGCCAGCTACATTTAATGTCACCTCGCGTTTTGCAAGTAAATATTTTAGCTGATAAAATGTGGGTTTCCCGTCTAACCTACCCCCCCTTCCCCTCCCTCTCGAAGCCGCGTGTGCCAAAATGTTAATTCCACTGCACGATGGTTCCTAAAGTAAAGTTTGAAACTAACTGCCGGGAAAGTGTTAATTACGACCTTGGGAATATGATGGAAATACTTAAGGTACCGGTAAAAATATCTAAAACAACAACAAACATATGCAAACCAGCCAGCGACGTGTGGCAGGAGGTGCATACATCAATGGATAAGGGTGGGATGACGGCACTTTAAGGATTGGGTCATCAGTTAGGTACTTAAAGTTGTTCCTACCACTTAGTGACGTGCTTGGAAAACCCATCAGACCACAGAAGGTCACCAGATGTTTGGTTTGATGGGTGAGGGTAGAACTCACTCCATTCCGAACACGCACAGAATGTAAAATTCACACATCAGGTGCTTTTCTTAAGTCATCTGTCGTTTTCCAGAAAGTTCTGATTACTCGGAAATTCACTCGGCTTGGGTGAAGTTTTTGGAGGTCCATAGGCGTCCATCGGATGTGAACCCAGGTTTTCCGGTATCCTAATACATTGTACCCTGGGATATCTAACCGTTATGGAGAGAATTAATGAAATCGCTGATTCTGTCATCTGTTTCTCTCCTTTTACATCCGTGGCTCAAACAGCTGTTTGGGACCCTTTGCTGAAGGACTTAATCTTAATAAGGGAATTAATCGGTATGCGAAGAAAAGCTACCTGTTTTCGCTGAGAATCGTTATGAGTGAACAGAAAATGTTTTATTATAATTAGAAGACTACAGTTGGGAAAATTGGACACGCGAAGATTTCAGGCACGACTCAAACATTAAGAAACGTGCAAATCACTCGAACTTCTGAGACGAAAGGAATAATTGTAGCGCCGTATTACATTGGTGGGGAGATCACAGAAGTAATGAAAATTAATTGGAGAACCGATCGCTATAAGAAATCACTTTCTTCTCGTGCTATTCGTGACTACGAGTGTGGGAAACAATTTACGACACCTCAAAAGTAATTAAGAAAACGAGTGGTCACCCTTACATCTCCTGCCATGTGCTCACGTGGCGGTTTGCAAGGTCAAATGCAGATGTAGATGAGCAAACCAAGGTTTGGATAAGGATAGCAGGTTTTTCTTTACGTGTGAAGCCACCCATTCAGTAATTTAAATCCGGCGTTTGATTTTATTTGCTTCAACGATTTCCAGCCCGTGTCTGAAAGAATTGCTGCCGCAATTAGCATTTTATCATGAATGTTTTCAAACGAATTGCCCCCTCCCTCCTCTTACGTGAACTGTGCTTACGTCTTGATTGAAACTTTTTTCTTGTTCCTGATGCCATTCGCTTCACGCCCTCACTAACGGGGCATGACAAGCGTAAAAAGCTAACGCTTCATAACCTTTGAATTGCTTCTATCTACTTAGCTCCCATAAAAGCCCTAAATGGACTAAAATCACGCTCTGTCTATGCGTCACTCGACCGTGAATGGGTTCTATGGGGCACCTGCCTTTTGAAAAAAAACGAGGAAGCTCAAGCAAACGCACGTGACTTGGGGTGTTGTGTTTAGAAGATTAAGTACAAAGGAGCTTGGTGGATTCGGGAGGAGGGAGCATAGTTAGACCTGGCTGCGTGAGGACGTAATAATCTGTTCTTTGGCTACGTTTTGGAAGACCTACTTTGCCACGGTTACTGTCAATGATCATTAACTTCTTTATTCTTCTTGCATATCCTATGAAATTAGAGTAACCTTGTGAATGAAGGAGTTTTAGAAGTTTTTCACATAGAGGATCTTTATTCTATAGCTTTCATGTACTACATTATTATTAAGGAATAATAATGACGTAAAAATGTAGAAATCAATATTCTCCAGGTAGTAAACTTCTAAAATAATTCTGCTATCTTTTTGAATAAGTTCACCATATAAGTTCTAGTCATGGAATACCCTTGTTTTCAATCAGTGAGAATTTTATATGATATCTCAATTTAATACTTACGGGAATATTAATCATCGAATGTGTATTCCTTCTTCTTCCCGCATTATATACTTGTGTTTATACATTTTTATCTGTGTGTGTATAAAAATATAAGATATTCAGGCTATTTGATATTCCTGAATTAGAGAAGTTTTTAAATAATTCGAACACGTGGCTTATTATCTCTTTCCCCTAGCGTTTCCGTAACTTACTCGTGTATTCAAAGTTTTGCGCGAAAAAAATATTTCTTTTCTTTTTGATTGTTTTTGCATACGGTAAGTGTACTTTTTCGGTCATGTCTCCCACGGGAGTTGGAGAGATGCCTCTTTCGGCGTAAGGAGTTGCTCCACTTCAAAATTATGGCTGGAAATTTCTTGAGAGAGAAAGAAAGGAGACTAACTAAAGTGCAGCACGAGCAACGGAGATATGTGTATCGTCAAATGTAATAAGGCCTATTTGCCAGATAGCAAATATTAGAATAGTAATCGTCTAGATTTATTAGACAGTACTACTTTGCTTTCGCCATAAGCAGAAGTTAATGAATATTCATGCGCAATTTTATTTTACTTTGGGCGTATAAAATATCTCCCTCACGCTGCTAACCTTCGCCAAAATCCCTAGCCGAGATATACGTACTGATACGTAAGATGTGAAATATTAATTTTTCACTGTAGTAAAATGTTAAAAAATCAGTTTCCATGGTTAATTTTACACGCCGACAATAGTTTCAAGACGTCGTGTCATTATCACATCTTGATAATGGCGCATACTCCTTCTAAATTGAACTAAGCATGCAATTGGCTTGTAGTGCTTCTTTATTATATTGGAAAATAACTATTTTCACAAATTAATTCCCAAGACTATTCAAAAGAAGATTTTAAAGAGGATTAATATCAACTACTCCTCTGTTTTAAACAAATGGATTTACTTCCGCTTTTATAAATTGGCGAATGGAAATTCGTCAATGTCACTCACGATTAATAATTAATCCAAATGATGCTGTCAGTGGAATAGGAAGAATGAGTGATCAAATGATACGTAAGCAAAGGTCTTTTACAGATTGGCGAATTTTATTCTTCGGTGTTCGATTTTTCTTCGATTAATTGGCCATGTACATGCCATTCCTCTTACATTTCACTCACATGGACCAATCACTCAACCGTTCCTAATAATCAGAATCATAGTTTGTGGCGTTGGCCAAGGAGAACAGTCTCCGTCTTTCTTAACATGGGAGGAAAATGAAAACTTCGAGGTATTTTCTGGACACTTTTCATTCTGCGTGATCTGGAATCCGCCGTCTAATAGCACTGTCAAGTTTAGGCAACCTTTCCTTGATTTATCGTGATCCGGATTTCCCTCTTCCCAAGGAGTTTTCTCCCACACCCACCGTTGGCGTGGAAAGGCCAAATTGAATGACAGGCATGAATCACGCCAGGTTTGCCTGAAAGGAGGAATGTGTTCTCTAATATTCTCCATCAGATCTGACGCTTTTCAATGAAAGGTCGCGACCATCAGATGGCTCGTACTTTCTCCGAGGCAAAGTTTGCAAGGTTGCTGGCCACTCCACCGACCATTTGTCAATCCTTGATCACTCAACCACTCATCACTACTTTTCATCAATTTCATATTATTTACAAGTTGTAATAATCGTCGCCAATATCAATTGAATTAGCTTTATTGATATTTTTATAGTAAGCAACTATGCATTATCGCTACCAATTACTGTTTATTTTCCATCGTGAAATTAAAAAAAGTGATACCTAACCGAATTCCACGTCCCAACCAAATATATAAATTGAGAGCGGTATGTTCATCGTACCACAAAAAGCCATGGTATTGTGAAATGTTTTTATTTTAGCTCTACTCCTTGTTTCACTCGTGATTGACGTTGCATTACCACATCCTGCATATATATTTTTTACCCATTTAATAATGCTTATTAATAATACGTAAGAACCATTAAACGGACTAAAGTTGTCACTCGCTAGTAAGTACGTCCTCTTTCAGTTTCCTCGGTGGTAGCAACTGCTCCAAAGCGCCCTCTTTAACCCTCGAATCCAGTTTTCTTTCTTGCTCATGCCCACGCGAGCGGGCATAGTGCGGGTGACAATCGAAAATCCGACGCGAGAAAAACGATAATTCACGGAGCGGGTCGGGAGCTTGGAGCATCCCAACCCCAGCGTGTCTTCTTCCCTCCTCCGCTCTCATCCGCGGGACGGATTCACACCTCTTCGGCCCTCCTCGTAAATTTTCATCTCGCCGGCGACAAATGAGCGCAGCGGCGATCCCGGTGAGCTTCTTCCGGGTGGGATACGAGTTGGGCTGGCGGGTGGGCGGAGGAACCGGGACTCGGCAAGAGAGGACGCAGTGCAGTAGGGCAAGTACGATATAGCTGCATATCGATTCCACGTCGATATATTTCGTATAGACCAGTTAAAAATGGCTCATGTTCTTTAAAATATTTATTAGTGATTATATTGAAGAACTTTTAACCTATCTTGCTCTCCCAATAGAAATATTTATATTATTTTTATTATATATATATATATATAATATATTTGTCAGAATGAAAAAGGGAGATAGCGAGATGACTTATAAACTAGAGAAGAGTCAATTCGGGGAAAGAAAAACAAAATGGCGCAAAACATCCGAGCTGCTAATGGAAAAATACTAATAGATGATGACGACATTAGGAATAGATGGAAAGAATATGTTGAAGTACTCTATCAAGCTTCTAAACCACTAGACTAAAGGCACCAGGAGTTGGCCACATAAACGGAAAATAATCAAGGCACTCAGGGTCAAATCGAAGGATGCCCTCTGTGGAATAAATCAAAGATAGCTACGACAGTGGAAATATACCAGAAGTATAATGATTGAAATGCCAAAGAAACCGCAAACAGATGAACGCGAAGAACGCAGAACATTGAACCTTGTGACTCAAGCGTCAAAAACCTTACTCGGATAATTAGCAGAAGAATAGAAGAAAGGATAGAAGGAAACCTCTCAGAAAACCAATTTGGATTCAGGAAAAACCGAGGAGCAAGAGAGGGAATTCTCAACTCGAGAGAGTTTTGGCCGAATAAATGAGACACGTAAATAAGCCATTATATGTGGCATTTGTGGATTGGAGGAGGTCTTCGACAACATAGAATGGTACAAGATGTTCAACATACTAGAAGCGCTTGAATTGGCCAACGACGACAAAAGAATTACTCATAACTCCATAAGAATTAGGCTACAACAATGCAAACGAAAAATTGAAGAAAAATAAAAGCCAAAATAAAAAAAAGGAGTAAGACGAGGATGCAACCTCTCACCAGCAAAATTCAACGTATACCTGGAAGAGGCAATAAAAGAAACACAGGAATTGGGTATCAAAGGAGTCGAGGTAAATGGAAAATAAATCAACTTGCTCCGAAAAAGCTAACAGTTTAAGGCTTAACTTTGTGGAATTCCTTCATGGTGAGGGTGAAAGAAAGACAAAAGAAAACTGCACTTCCACACACTTTTAATATAACACGACCATGGTTTCGATGCGGCGCATCATCATCAGGTGACACCTGATCATGATGCGGTCACCTGATGATGATGCGCCGCATCGAAACCATGGTCGTGTTACATTAAAAGTGTGTGGAAGTGCAAAGTTTTCTTTTCTCTTTCTTTCACCCTCACCAACTTGCTCCGGTTTGCAGATGACATCGTAGTAGTGACGGAAACACGAGAGAACTAGCAAACAACTCTAGTGATATGGATCAAATACTGGGGGAATATAATATGAACATCAACAAGAATAGCACTAAAATCCTTGTGTGCGGAAGATAGAAGCTGATGGCAGATATCACAATTCGAGGAGCAAGTGGAATCTTTCATCTACCTGGGCAGCAGTATAACATGGGATGGAAGAAGTTCGACGGACATCAAGCGAAGAACGCATTCATGAAGAAGAGGCAATTAGTATGTTCAAAGAAAATAAGGCTGGATAAAAACAACAGAAGCAATTCGTCAAGACTTTCGTTTGGAGTATGGCGCTATATGGTCCCGAGACTTGGAACTTTGGAAAAGAGGACCAACGAAGGATAGAAGCCTTTGAAACGTGGTTCTAGAGGAGAATACTGACGACAAAATGGACAGACAAGAGTGAGGAAGTAACAATTGAAATTAAATGCTGCATATGATTGGCCATTTTGTTCCATATGACATGGTTGAAAGATGCGATATGGCGCATCTACTAGATGAACAATATTGTTCATTAGACTCGATAACTATAGCCAGCGCTTACATTTGATGTTGCCTGTCTGGTGCTGAATCACCGTCTGCCGCACACCCTGGCCTTTGTTTGCAGCGTAACATGCACCTGTAGATGTGGATGAAGTCGATGTATTTCGTCACCTCCATATTAATTAGATATCGACGAGTGATAAAGGAAAATTACTCTCGCCCAGTTGAGGGTGGAAAAGTTGGAGGAGAAGGTCGAATGGGTTAGCCATTGGTTCAAGACAACACGCGCCGACACACGGGCGCATATCGATATCCCAACGTCGTCGACGTTCGATGGCGCCTGGGGAGGTACCGGTGCACGCAGCCCCGTTTTCGCCCTCGGCCATCCCTCGCACGCGCCCTCCTCCCTCGTGCCACCCACCCCCTTCCTCCGAACCTCATCCCCTTTCCCTCAAGCTCCCCCCCCCGTTCCCCATAATTCCACTTCCGTAATGGGATGAGGTACACGTCCTGCCCTTACACCACCCCCTCCTCTCTCCTTCATCACCGCGATGCGCTGTTTTTCGGCGCCCTTTGATCCCCCCTCTCTCCCTCGTCATTCCATATTCCTCCCACCCCTGCATCATCTCCCCCCCACACCACAGTGGTACGCAGACCCCAACACACGCGTTCAGGACCCCTGCCCCACCTACCAATCCGCCGCCGCACCCCTCTCCATTCGTCCCTTCCCTACCCCCAACAACCCGACACCCATACCACTTTCCGCTCGCTCCGTCGCCTTCCATTACGTCTCTCCTCTCCATGAACCACTCCCTCCCCCTTCTCATCCCCCCTTCCTCCGGGCAGTCCGCACCACACGTCGGCGACTCCCTCCGCCAACACGCCCCCCATCCCCCCAGTTCCCCATTCGTGGTTCCTTCGTACCCAAACCTCCTGCCGTATGCCTGCCTGTGTGTGTGTCCCGCTCAACCTAATATGTGGTAGTAATCTCGTTTCCTCGAGGAGGCTGCTTTTGCCCCCTTCTGTCCCTGCTCCGCACCCCTCGCTTACCTATTCCCCCTCTCTTCTGCATTTATATCCCGTTTCGGTTTATTCGATGCGGCGGCGTGGTGAGTCTCCCGGCCCCGGTCGACGCCGTCTCCTCCGCCCCCCCCCCACCCGAGACGTGCCCCGGGAATAGGCTGCTCCAGTGGCGACGCCGTCTCTCCCCCTCCTCCTCGTCCCCGTCAGGGTCTCGACAATCAACAGAAACAGTTGCGACCCACATCAACTAGGGAATAAATGGTACCATTAGGTGGGATAGAATTTATAGAATTTCCAAGGTAATAAAGCAAGCAACTCTATAAATTTTCACACTATATTTCCAGCTTAAACGACCTTGGTTTTGACAGTTTGTGTCATTATTAGTCATAACACAGGCTGTCAAAATCGTCGTTCGTAAAATTTTATATTTAGTGTGTAAGTGTAAAGGACTGGTTGTTCTATTGACGTTGACATTTGAAATTTTCATGAAGTGACGGCGTATGTAATATTTTATGGAATTTCTATTTTATTTTCTTCCTTTAGTGAAGATACCAGTATTAAAATACGATATCATCCATTACCTGAGTCCGAATGGTAACAAGTTTCTTCCTTATGTATTGAGTTGTATTTTTATTTAATTTCTCTTTTTAAATTGATGGAATTTAATAGGTGATATCTAATCGATGGTTTTAGGCGTTATTTTATGGAATCGGTTCATTCTTAAGCGGATAAAATAATACTTTGTAATTCCACAGATTTATTTCACAAACACACGACCCGGGTTTCGACGTACTGAAGATGACGTTGTACGTCGAAACCCGGGTCGTGTGTTTGTGAAATTAATCTGTGGAATTACAAAGTATTATTTTATCCGCTTAAGAAAGGTGATATCTAGTTTGTTTCTTTATTTCTGTGATCTCTCTACCAATGGACTGGTCCTTTCCATATGATTTGAAGTCTAGTTTTTCTTTAAATAGAATGGTTTCAGGCGTCACTTTGTGGAAGCGATATATATCGGACAAGAAATACTTAGTAATTCCACATATATTTTATCACACACGACCTCTTACAAAGTCGACTCAGTGGTTGTGTTTAATAAAATATATGTGAAATAACTAAGTATTTATTTTCCGATATTTTTTCTCTGTATTTTATCATGCTCATTTTCCGTAATTACTCGTTTTTCATTTACGGTATGCTTCCACAACTAATCCCATATGGTTCAAGCCTGGCGTGGGTACTCCTAATAACCACAAACGTTTCCGGTGGCTTTCGGTGTATCATGTTGATTTAGACGAATAATGACTATTTCGATGAAGAGGTCGAAGGAGGAGGCACTCGGGTCGTCCTCGGGGAGGAGTGAAGACGTCAGTCATCCCCATTCCCTTTCTCTATGTCTCTCTCCGTCTCGCGTGTCAAAAGTCGCCGACCTCGGGGGTTTCGGTGCCGTTCGCTCGCCGTCGCGATGTCGGCGTTTTTCGAAAACAGTTGATACCGTAATGTTTCTCCCGCGACGCTTTTGGACGCGTCTCGTGTTCGAGCATTGTTTGAAGGCGGTTGAGGTTATTCTAGCCTTGGAGGTTAGGTGGGTAGGTATGTAGGACAAGGAGAGCAACAGGAAAAAATTGAGTGGCAGAGGAAAACCAGATTTAGTTTCGAGTCCTAGGTGACAGACGGTGAATTGCACTCTTAAGGCAGACAGCTACGCTAAGGGAAATAGTGGGATCGGGATGGTGCGGTAGCTAACGTGCTGGAGGTACCGGGTGCGAATCCCGGAGGTAGCAGATATTTTTCAGTAGTATCCTGAACCCTACTTGAGGTGTTTTGTGGAGATCACTTGGAGTGAGTACGACGTCCGTCGGATGGCGCTCAGCGTCGGTCCGCCTTTCGTTAAGAGTAGGCTTATGCTGACGCCTGGTTTCTATCTACCCTGCATCCTTCAATGTCCATCCCTAATGCCGTAAATGACCTCAGAAGTCGGTCGCATCCCCTAAAACAACAACTACTACTACGGTAATAGTCTTCGGCTCTGTTAACATTAAAGGAGGTGGAAATTATGCAGAGCTAGAGAGCTTTTCTATGATGTTTCTTAGGACTTTAGAATATTGTGTAGTTCCAGGGTTTTTCAAAAACGTGCCCTAAGTCGGTAGACTGCTACTAATAATAATCTCTTTCTTGGTCCCTTTTTATTGTTAATGTGTTCTCTAAATATTGAAAGTGGGATAAGTGTTCTATTCTTTATTCATTTATTTCAATTTTCGTTCTCTTAAACTCTTATCCCCCGGACGTCCCGGACTTAAATTTTAGATGTTGAGATTCGTTGAAAATAATGCCGTAAAATGTTAAAATGTATCACCATGGTGCTGGTATACTCCTTTTAAGTTGATCTCCCTCCCTCTCTCAAGTATGGTGACTACATTGCTGGTATGGAGCTATTTATCAAGGGTTTTTTAATCGTTCAGATTTATACCCTGGACCGCATCCAAATGGAATACATTTTATGTACGAGTAAAATCACCACTGGGTAAATCAACCAGAAGACCGGCTTCATAAGTATGGGTGAATCTCATTTTCTAGGTATTAAGCCATACGGAGAGTGATAGTTACACATTCGGGGTAGGTTGCCCAAATCCTTTCCCTGCACGATCGCCATATTCGCCCAAAAACCCGACGCCGAGAAAATCTCACATTAACTTGCATTTAAGTAGGGATATCTCCATGGGGGTCATCCGGTTTTGAACCCGGTACCTTTTGCGTGTGTTCGGAGGAACGTTTACCTAACCTGGATGTCACGTCTCACCAACTCGCCATATAGTTGAATTGAACATTTTTAATGGCTTGGGTGGTCATTGGAACGAAATTTCCTAGCGAGAATCTGCGAGCACAACCATAAACTCGAGAGAGTTATCGGAATCCATACCCAGGAAATGGACTTTCATGCTTGTGTCGTGGGTTGCATACTTTCACGGCGCATATTTTCCCCTCGGTCCGTCGCGAATTAATTCCATGGAAACAATTGGGAACTCATGCTCCATAGGTATTGAATAATTAATGTCATAGCATATTTTTGCAAAATGTACTCATAATTGGACATTGGTTATGTTTACACGATCGATAAAAACAGTTTTTTTTTGTTGTAACTGAGTAAATCATGATGTTTTTAATCATTATTCGTCATGATTTTTTTTATAGAATTAGAGATTTATGAGGTTATTTATGGAAAAATATGCGGAATTTACGGTCTTTTTAACTCTCAGTTGAATGTAAAATAAAATTCACTCTTCTCTTCCATGCCTCTTCAGCGTTTTTTTTTTTAATTTTTACTCATTTCACGTTCACGTACATTTAATTCTGCCGTCACCCTTCTAATGACTTTTTTTTTCGTCGAATTCTGTCATTGTCATTAAAATTCGAGTTTCACGTGGGCCACATTAGCATATACATTCCACATAATCACATATTAATTTATCCAGATTGACGTACCGGAGAGACCATTGCTTATAAACCGAAACACATACACAAAATTCGTCACAGCGGAGCAGTAGGCAGTGTCCGCATCTTCGTCTTCTTTATTATATTTGAGGAAACAAAAAATTAAGCCTTTCGATGCATAAGTTATGCTTCTGTATCCGAATATTTCTATGCAGAGTGTGGTGGTATTCGGTAGAGTTTTGGTATTCTGCTTTACGGTCTAACTGCGAGAGACGTCCGCCGTTCAAGGTGGGAATGGGAAACTCATTCTTGCGAAAGGGTCCGTGGATCCGTGGTTAGTGCAGATGTATTATTCAGCCCAGGAATAGGATGGGACACTGGTCAGCCCATGTCACATTTGTTCCAAAATCTGATCTCTGTGGTATTCTTAAAATATTATTGTCACAGATATAATTTCTTGAAATATTCTAATGTGAATTTTAAATGAAGGCAAAGTTTTTTTATAACTTAGCGCAAAAGGGTTGCATATTTTTCTCGGAGCGAAGGTAATCATAATTCCTATCTTAGGGGAAAACTTCGTTGACGTCTCCAAAATCAGCCATTATGAAAATTTCCACAAATGGAATAAATGCTGTGGGTGTATTGTTTCCATGGAATTAATTCGCGACGGACCGCGGGGAAAATATGCGCCGTGAATGTATGCAACCCACGACACAATCATGAAAGTCCATTTCCTGGGTATGGATTCCGATAACTTTTGTAATAGCTCGAATTTAGTTGAGAAAACAAGTAGATCTTGATTACTTTTAACTAAATGGCCATAATTCTGAATGAAACGGAAATCATAACATAATAACAAGAATTATTTGCTGATAATATGAGTAACACTATTATTAAAGAATGTTACTTTAATTTACAGTCGTATATAGTATGTAGCTAATTTTAGGCGATTACTTTTATTTCGGCTAAGTAGATTTTCGAGAAAATGCGGATTTCCTAATCAATAAAAGGTTTCTCTACTTAATACCTTGGACTTAATCTCTTCCATCTTAAAGTTCTCTTCGCTCGTAAGACTTGGCTAAGTCGGAGTTAAGTCTTTTAGCCCATGTTTCGTGGAGGACCTCACTTTTATGGAAAGCATCAACGTCGCCAAGTTAAGCTCAGCGTCGCTGGTTGAGTAATGGCTGTGTTTGGTTTCCGTTTGGCGCATTACCCCGCTCCCAACACTCACTCCTCACGCCCTCTCCGCTCTGGGGGGACGAAATGGGCGAGTGCGGCGGTTTGGAGAGGTGGCTCGTCGGTGTTGGGCTGGGGAGGAGAAGGGGGGGAGCCACAGCAAATGGCGCCATCCCTCCTCAAGACGCAGATGAAACCTAGACACACGTTCCCCATTTTTTAGGTTAATTGTCGTGGGACTGTTCGGTTGTCAACAATGTTTTGAGCGCAGGTATTGTTGCCCCGATTCCCAATTAATATGCATGGCTTGGCGTAATTGCTACCCCGCGGCGTTAAGGGGAGGAGGGGTGGACAGGGAGGAGTGTTCCTGCCTTCCCTTTTACTCATCTCCACCGAGTTCCCTTATTCTGCCTTCTCTCTCATCTCTCTTTCACTCCACCCCATTCCACACGCTTCCCCTCCCTCTCACCCACCCCTCTTCCCTTTTCATCATCCCGCCTCTCCCCAAAGTCAACTTCGAAACTCCCTCTCTCATTCTCTCTCTCTCTCCTCGTCCTCGGCGTGTTCTCTCTTTTTCCCCTCCTCCGGCTCTTATTCATTCCCGCCGACCCACCTTTCCCCCAGCGCCGTTATTTCGCACCGCGCACATTTTTTGCGGACATCCATCTCCCTCGGGGTGGCGACCAGGCGAGGATTTTTGCGAGAGCCAACGTCTCCCGAGGCAGTCGTCGAGGGTGGCGGTGGTTCCTTAGAACCCCCCCCCCGTCCTCTCTGCTAGCTCCCTCGAAGCTTACGCAAGGTTTGAGTCTCAAGGAAGGGGAATCATATTGACCGCCTGCTGGGTTACTGATACGTGAAAGACGCCTTACTCGGGGTTTTTTTCAATTCGGTGTCTGACAGGAGTACTACGTATATTGAAGGGGAAGGAAGGCTATGGGTGTTGTCGTCGTGCGTGATGTAGGGCGTAGTGGATAGTCTGCTTGTAGCGTGAGCCTCACCACCGCAAAAGAACTGGACTTGGCAGTATTGTTGAATTGCATTGGCAGTATATAATTATTTCTTATGATGCGTTTACAGTCCGCAATCATGAGCGTATGTTTCAATATAAACAGTTACGATGTAGAAATATAATCATTTATGCATAAAGGATAACTGTGTTCAGAGACGGAACCATCAATCGAATTTGCAGGTATTTTTGGTAACATTCACTTCAAGTATTAGTGCGTAACTCGAAATGTATAGCTATTCATTGATATAAAACAATGACTATTGCGGAGTTTGGCAAATATAATCTATTGGTATCTAACGAAAGGTTTCCGCAAGACTACGTACTTCAAGTGCAGTTTTATTTTGTGATAAATTAGTAATCAGTACATACGATATATTTTTATCCTTTTAAATTTGAAGTCGTCATACGTTCATTTTGTTTTTACTAAGAATATTGAACGACGTTCCCGGTTTGGTATGACAGAATAAAACAAATCTGTCTCATTACGCAGGTAAATGATAAATCTTATTCAAGAGAAGTAATGTAGCTAGTAGAAAGAGCTAATAGTCATGGAATTCTTACGTTGGTAATGGTATATGACCTTCAGCTAATACGATTACGCCAGATGCATTATGCCCCCTCGTCTACAGTCTAACTATCCCTGTTCCCTGATTTGTTATTCTAGGAGGCTGCGTGCTATATGTAGCAAACAGAGAAAAGAATGTTTCTTTCCAGGAAAAGTATAGTATGCTTGGATTTTTAATTCAGAAAAGAATCACGATTACTCATAATAGCTCTGAAGTTTGAATATCTGTCAATACCCGTTTCAAATCGTACTGTATCTCAAATACCTACGACATGATGTTTGTTGGAAACATCGAGCAAGCCGTGGCTTCACGGGCAGACTCTTTCCTCTGGTAATAGTAATACAAACTCCACTTTGCTTCTCTGAAGAATTTTAACGTCAATTCATTACGCATATTTGTCTTAATATTGTTTTCTTCAATGATGCCATTACATCAATCGGTTCGCCTCGGTATTGGTGGTGTTACATCTTCGCCTGTTAATGCGTAGGTCGCGGGTTTGATTCCCGCTTAGGTGGATGTTCTCTAACAGCATCTAGCATTTTGGTGAGTGTGATTGGTAATGTTACATCTTGTTCAGTAGTCGGATTGGTAGCTGTAATCAGAAAACAATTGTTAGTAAGGCTCGACCGAAATCTTAGGGAAGAACTGTGTTGGAGACGAGACCTTGGCAACTAAGAGGTATATTTTAGCCGACGAAGGCCATTCAATTCTTGAAGCGCTATGCGATCTTCAGTTGTCGACACCAGATTTCCTTTATTCCCTTAAAAAGTTCCAATATTAGCGGGCGGTAAAATTCCTAGCTCATATATACTTATCCTAAATAGTTTCAGCGGCCAAAGGATGTCTTCTTTAGTGGCAATCACTAATTTATCTTCAGCAAAAAATATACGTATCTGGTACCAGCTTGAATGCAGGTACAAGTTGCACCATGGTGTGGATGCAAGGAACATGCTGTAGGAACAGTTCTACCAGTAATTATCTGAGGTACTAGCAATTGTTCCCTAGCGCACTACTTTTCGTACAGGATAATCTATCGTGTGCTTAAGAAACGCTGCAGAGACTGGGAATTCTCGTCTGAACTCGGCTGCCTCCCTTTTTATCCACCTCTCGCAATGACTCCGGTCTGGGAATCATAAATTTCGAAGGGCCCGCGCGTACCGCCCGCGGCTGGAGAAAGTCCGACGAGAGAATTCCGCACTTCGGGAACTCCAGAGGGGCTCGTGGAGCGCTTTTTCCTCCACCCCCGCACACACTCACACACCAAAGCTCCAGGCACCCATACTCTCCCCTGTCAGCTCCCCTTCTCCGTATAACTCTCGTGGGGGATAGCAGTTCAAAGCTCGGGGACCGCCGTCGTAATTAACGAAAGAGTCACGCTCGGAGACGCCGTTAAACGGGTGGGATACGCCTCGCCGGAGAATTCGATTTTCTTCGGGTGTTGTATGTGCACCACCGTGCAACCAACAACCTCCGCACCCGCCGACGGCGATCCCCTGGAGCGGGGAGGGGGAGTGAAATAGAGAGGTGGAGAGTGAGGGAGGGGGCTTGCTTGCACGGAACGGTCGCCGGTCGCTGGCCGGCCGAGGAGATCAGCTGGCGTGGTGCGGTTGGTCGGTTTAAGTGTCGTCCTAGCCGGATGCGTGGGCAGATGAAGAGCGATCGGTGATTCGCACTGCCAGCGGGGGGAAACGTATTGGGGTCACGTTGCCGGCCCGCTCTTGCTTAGTCGGGGGACCCTCCCGAGGGCGTGGACGGGATGCTGCTCTTTTCAATGCGGTGGCGAGGACGGTGTGTGGCTCGGTGTTGCCAATTCAGCGACTTTTTTGTCTTACGACTTTTTCTTTTCCTATAGGTTATCCGTTATCCATCCATCGCGTATATGATTGGACTCTACGGGTTTTTACCTCGTCGGGATGTCGGGGAGGGTGGGTGGCCGGGGTAGCACGGGTATGAATCCGCATTAAAAAAAAACTTCTCCCACCCTTCTTGCCAATCTCATACGTTTTATTTTGCGAAACGTGGAGTTTTTAATTGCTGAAGCACCGCATGAGAGTGCACGCGCAGTTTAGTTTTTATTTTGACGATTCGGGAGAGGCGCTCGCATTTTTTCCACGGTCTCAGCACGGAAAGTTTTATAGTTTTGAGTCAAAAATTGCAATGGCAAGCATTTTAAATCTCTGATAAATTCCAAAACTAATGGAATTTTTGATGCCCGTGACGTGTTCAATTAAATGTTGCAAAGAAATAGGATTGAAAACTCGTATAAAATGGCATGGGAAACTAAATAAGATTATATTTTATCTTGATAACTGTATGTTTTAAGTTGCTGTTGTCGTTTGTGAGGTGGATGGTATTAGAGCCAGGTGGTCGTATTATTTTTTCGTTTTGGGTGAAAATTGAAACGATTTCTTTTCGAAACGATGCTTATCTTCCCTGGGGTCGATTCGAAATAATGTCATATTGAATGAATGAGGCTCGCGAGAATTACTGTGTTAAGGGGACTGGATACCTCGTTTGATAGTGCCGATTCAAACCGTTGTCCTTTTCCTCGCTACGATTGTTTGTTGATATTAAAATAGGTTCTTTTCGCCATTCGGTAGTTGAAAAAAAGTCGCATCTATGTTTGAAACCGACGAGGTTTTTAGTTATTTGACGCATGGAAACACGGAAAATCATATTAATTACAGATATTTTGAACGACTAGATGTTTAAAATGTTTTACAACATTTCCTTGAGGATTTTTTTTATCTTTCTTGATCAGGATCGAGGAAATGGCAACATATTGACAATGTCATTTACATTACAGTAGAGTGCACATACTTTATTCATGTACAGAAATTCTGGGATAGATTTCTGAAATGATAATTGTGCAAGGTGTCGAAGTCTCGAATGGAAGGATTCAAGGATAGTTGCTAGCTTTAGTTTCCGTTTAAGGTAATCCCTGCTTCCCTTTAAATTATTCTACGCGGACGCTTCTCCGTTAACTTTTCATCACGAAGTCCTGTGAATCCTCTTCTAGAACATGCTATGTGTGTTCGCAACCCGTTTGCATTTGCCCTTTCCTTTTCCATAAAGTCAAGTGTCTTTGGTGGCGTGCCGCGGAATGCCGGTCTGAATCCGGCCCGGGGCATGTACTTTTGTGATCGTCATTTGATGGCTCAAATGAATCCGCCATTGCGTGTTCAAATAGCGGTTTCATTTGTAGACGCACTGAAGGAGAGATGCGTGCGAATAAAATCTCTCTTCGATGAGTGGTGTCATGCATGATGTTCGTATGTGAGCATCGTGGAGCGATATCAAATGATATATCACAAATGCCTCGAGTCGTGGGGTTTGTGATTCGTATGTGCTGTGACGTGTTTGCGTATACTTCTGATTAAGGTTGTGTGACGCGACGATATTTTTACGATATTCCCAAATCCATCTCCTATTTGCGAACGTCAAGAAGTATATAACATCTGATTACAACTAAAGTGCTATTTGACGGGACAACCCGCACTATATTGGCGATATTGGAAAACCTCGTTGGAGATATTGGAAATGATTACGTCGCACTGCCTAAACTTGTCTCGAAACGTCACGTTGGGCCTAGGTCTGGGTTGACATTTCAATCTGATCGATCGTTATAAAATGACGAATAATTGCAACGTCGTGCAGGCCTTGTGGCGCGACTTTGATGTTTCATCAGGACTCTGATGTTTAAGTGATCAAGGGGCTCAGGGGCCGGGGAATTTGGTCAACTTTTGTGAGTGTAGGCTTGGGAGAGGGGGACAAAATTACGGTGGTAGGTGTTAAGAGGGGTTAGAGAGCACCATGACTTCGTTTGGGTTTTGTGATGGGGGGGGGAAGGAGGCGTGGGAAATTCCGGGGGCTGAAGGGGTCTCCAGGGGTCTTGGCAGAGGGAAAAGTGAACGGGGGACTCGAGCTATCTGTATATATCTGAAATATATTTGTGCGGTGGGCCGGAGTAGGGTGGGGTCGTGGAAATCGACGAATTGGAAGCAGTGGACCAAGGGGATCTCTTGAAGAAAGAATAATATTTTTGAAACTTTTGGGAGACCGAATCTCACTTGCCGCATCCGGTGTTTCCGTTTCGTGTTTCGGAAGTCTTTTTGAAAGGGGAAAAAAATAAGAGTTGTCTTTTTAAGTGAATTCGAGGCTTAATTTCGGATGAAATGGAAAGCGGTTAATGATGATATTGTTAAGTTAGACTCTTCCAAGACGTATTTCGCGAGCCAATTCCATAATAAGCTGATTAAAATCCCCGTAAGGGTTACCTGACGTTTGTTTAGTTATTCAAAAATGAAGGATTACAAAGACTCTCATTTGTGCTCCAAAGAAACTGAGAGGAGTCTCCGCCATTGCTGGAGTAAAGGAGAGAAAGAAAATTTATTTCACCCGGAAATGTTTTCTCCCTAATGATGAATGAATGAATAAATGATTGAAAAGGCAAAACATTCGGGGGTATAAAAATATTCCGCGTCGTCAGAATGCTAAATTCGGCTATGAGATAGGAATATAGTATTTAACCGTCTACAGTTCCGACGAGCAAAGAGTTGCAAAACATTTTCGTTGCATACGAGAATAATTACGGGGAATGGATATGATGCTGAGAAGAGGTTCAGAAAATTTAGGCGACATGAATGCTTCATACTGCAGTTTAAAGATAACTGAAAAGTCAGAAATAAAAACCCATTTAAGAAATTAAGACTTAAAAATCCTGGTAGGCTAATTGTTGCCGTTGAGTTGACATTTTTCACGACTGCCCTGTAGTGGAAGTTTGTGTCTCTGAACAAGATTCGGTTCCAATTCTTATTTTAATTTTCTCACCTCTTTCAGTGTCTTCATATTGCGATGTAAATTTAATCGAAAGGATAGCACGGAAATAGAGATTCTTCCTTGGTAATTCTTCTAATTTGAAGCGATTAAGCTCCGTCGCTATTCCCTTAAAACTAATTCGAGAAATCAATTAGAGAGGATTATTCGAAAATAATAGTTTTTCTTTCCGCTCTCAGAAAAAATGATGAATACGTACTTATTCTGCGAGTACCCGTACCCTTAAAGCTTCAACAAAACTATTATTTTTGCACAAAAACCCTGGAGAGTGGCGATACAGTATAATGCAAATGGAATTTCTTTAAATATACTTTTATTTTTTGTCACTCCTTACGTTTTATGCACTTTAAAATGATGGTCAAGAGCATTTATGATAAACACTAATCTGAGACTGACACCGATTCATGGGACATCTCTGCAATAAATTCAGGATTTTATAGGGTGAATACATTTCTCAGCTCTTCCTCAGGTGAATAAAGTGAATAACAAATTAGATGCATATCATTTCCGACGAAAATGGCCACTCTGGAAGTTCTCATAGGTCCAAAGAGTGGGATAAACAAACAGCATTTATTTCGATCGGTAGGGACTTTTATTTTAATGCCTCGGGCGAGGGGCGTAGAGAGAATAAATTTCAGGGTGTCATGTGCGATGTTTACACGGGAAGTTTTCGGGGGTAACATCTGTAACGTTTTGAAGCAGACCACGCGGTCACTCTTCCTTTTCACGTCTGCTCCCGCCTCCCCTCATTCCTTCCTTCCGTCCTCCCCCTTCAGGATCCATGTTTATATATTCCTCCCCGAGCCCCCATCCCGTCACTCCCCTTGTTCAGACCCCCTCCCCCCACGCGCTCTCCTCCCCCGCCTCTACCGCTCACTTACTCACTCACTCACTCACTACAGTCTCTCCCCCTCACATCCCAAGAGGGTTCAGGGCTCTCCGGGATCGGAAGTCCCCTCACCCCGGGGAAGGGCAACACGGGGGACGTGGTCCGCGATGACAAACCTCCGCGTCCGAGTTCGTTGTTTTCTTCTTTATTAACTTTAGACGGAGGTCAGTGGTGTGCTCCGCTATTGGATCCTCCGTGACTATGTTCACGTTTTCCCCCCAAAAAAATTCGACACGTGTGCAAATAGGAACGGCTCCGCGATAGCTTTCGAACCACCCAGTTTTACGAGCTGATGGTAATATTAAAGTTGTTTTTTTTTGCGTTGAATTTCATGTTCAATCAGAGAAATCGATTTTAATTTTAAAATATCTTTCGTTTAATTAAAATGAGCACTTACACAGGGGACGGATGTGGGGTCGGTTTATAGAAGAAACTCTGAAACGCGTGTAGAACGCAGATGAAACGACATCAACTTTAATCGAATGGAATATTAATAGCCCTCGACATCCATTCCTATTAACGTAATAAGATCCATTATGAAATACTATTTTTTTGTTAATACGCTATCTAATACGTGTATTTTCATTTTCTCTCGTCAAAGAGTAAAGCATTAATGTAATAGGCAATTTATTTGCATCACCTTTTACTCGTGATTAAATTATGAAGTTTGAAGATTTATGGTCTCCGTTTCCATTATTGTATTATTTTTTTACCAAAGGGTGATATTGAGTGGTAAAGTTAGCCATGACATTTAAATGATGTACTATGAAATAACGATTTTGCTTTATGCATAGGTAATCTAAATCGCCACTAAATCCAGGCCCGAAGTAGTTCGAGTTTATTTTTACAGATTATCATTGGAAGTTTTAGACCACGCTGAATTTATGTCAATCAGATTCATTACAAAAGCTCATTTTTATTGAATTTTTTAGATGAAAAATTCAACCAAATTACTAAGGGTCAGTGGCGAAGCAAATCTTTGCTTTCTACTCCTCTCCAATTATTATGTTTCTTGGTAGGATGTGTTTCTTGGTAAGATGTGTCTCGTGATGTGTTTCTTGACGGTTGAATTGCTTGAGAGAATTTTAAAGGGATTTGCATTCATGGAATCCAAATGGAGACTACTGCGTTGGGAACGAATTTTGGTGTCCTTGATTCATTGGCGATGCTCTAACTGGCGCCACCCACGGCACCCTTCCGAATCTAGCCATTCGCATTCAGCATTTCCTGACCTTTATAATTTTATCAGCGAAGTGATCTTTTCAATGCTCTCCCAATTAATGGCGCGGATATTCAGTGGTTTTTAGGTCTGCTGGAACTTTGGAAACCGCAGCGCGCCCCGAATTTTTTAAAATGGACTTCCAACCATGTTTTCTTGTTCCCTCTTCATCCACTCTTCCACGGTCCCCCCTCTCTTTCTATACCCCGCTCGCTATTTTTTTCCTTCGCTCACTCTATCTTTTGCCCACCTTCTATTCTTCTCTTTGCTGCGTCGTTAAACTTTAATGCTAAATGGAAATGTGCCGCGGAATAAATTAATGACCCAGAAAACGGAACATAATGGTAAAATTTACCTGGCTTGAAACTCCATTCTTTATCCCACACTTTTCAAACCGTAAAACAAGTATTTGTTTTTAAAGTTGACCCGCGCAGGTTTAGTTCACTCTTTCTTCTTAAATTTTTTGCAGGAGTATTGTGCACTCCAAAGAAAAACTTTAATTGATGTTCTTTTCGGGAAAAGAATTTGTGGTAAATCTTTCAGGTTAAAATCGCTGCACTATATTTATTACCTACCATATTTGTAACTCGTGTTTCTAATTTTTCTAATGTCTACCTTTTATTGATTTCACGTGGTAAGATTAGTGGACGTGATTTAAACATTTCTATTGTTCTTTATTTTGTCATCATATGGTTTCAAAAACTCGAAGGCATTTAACTAATTTTCACGTTCTAACATAAGTGCATCCAAGAAGAATAAAAGTAAGCTTTCCACGCACTCGATTCTGTTCTACATCCCACAGCGATTTCAGCGAATAAAATACTCTGGTGTAACCTCTACGTCAATTGCATTTGGTTTTCCGTGTCAGAATTATTGGCCCTGAATATCTTTTTTAAGTAATATGGAATGTTATGTGTACTACGAGTCAGTCGGATAAGGTGTTGATAAGTTAAACGAACACTCCGTGCCTTACCGTAAGGGTAGGCTGGTATTGACGCCGGATACATCTCCCTCATTTCATATTACCCTCATCCCTTTTTTCATCCAGATGACTTCAACTTTCGAGTGACTGTCTCAGTAACTGCAACTGCTCACCACTCCTCTTCAGGATGACAATTTTTTGGTACCCGGAAGTTGCCCAACTTCTTCTTAGTAATTTAAATTGCCAAAAAATAAGGTGGTTAAACATATAACATTTAAAACATCCTTGGACGCAATATATTTATTAGATGTTATGCTTTAATTTCACCCATTTCGGTCACTCCATTGATCTTTCCCCATCCTTCGGATGCTCAAAGCCCTGTTTAATTCCATCCTTCTATTTCTTCTTTGATCTTCATCTTTTTCCTCGTTCTTGTAGTTGCCTTTCCATTATGTTTTTGGAGTTTCTTTGCTGGCCTCTTAAGCTGGAGCCTCAAGAGCCCCAAGTCTTGTATGTCAATACAGGATTATATATTTTCTTTGTCTTGTGTTACTGTTCCTACTATTCCTGACTGTTTTCCATTGTCTTTATTATCGGGTACCAATCCCACCTTCATATTTTTAATTGTGGTATTTAATAAAAACCGTACGAAAGAATGGGCATTGTCCGATGGCACCGGTGGTGTAAAATGATGAATTGTGGCTTTTCATAAAAGTGGATGACTGGCGTATTTTTGTGGGGTAGTGGAGAATGAAATTTGAAGTTAGTATATGCCATATTCGGTCTTTTGAAAAATCAAACTAATAAATACTTGAATAACTGCTTTGATTCTACGTGCCCATTTGCCGACACATTGATTGTTCATGTTGATGTTTTATGCATTTTTGAGATTTTCTGCGTGCGGTTCCTCTGCCAAGAATTTTATTACATTTTCATTTTACGGGGTTACGGTTCATTTATTTAATTCATTAACGCAAACGCGCATACATTGGTCTCGCTAGTGTGTCCTTCTTTCATTTCATATAATGGCATTTCGCAAAATCCATCATTATTAAATGTTAATGAATTTTTACATTTTTTATCAATTTTTGTGTTGTGCCGTGACATTCCTGACAGGGTTATCGAGCCGAAATATACATTAGTGTTGGAATATTATAACGGAAAATATTTGATGGACTTTTCAAAATGTGTTACCAATTGGCATTAAACTACTCCTTTTACGAGGTCTATCATCCTTGCTCCCTTGACTGCAATTTTTGATCTGCCGGTTTCCGGAGACTAATTGAGAATTCTGCAGGTAGACCTGTTTATTTAGGCTTTATCGCCGGAAAGCTATCCATATCTGAGCGAAAATGCAGAGCGATACAACGCAGCAGGAAATTGTACGCAGCGGCACGCAGAGTGGTTTCGGGTGTAATTGGCTACCGCATTTTGGAGATCCGGGCCTCTGCCCAGTAAAATAATGCGTTGCACGGCGGATTCCCGCACACTTGCGCATTAAATTCAATCATCTGGGGGGGGGGGATATTAAGAAAAGAAAGGAAGCCTCCAAAATTACAGCCACCCGCCCCTGAGGTGCGCCAGCCTCGATGTTTACGACACCATTGTCGGACGTTGTCGATCCCTGTAGCCAAACACCCGAAGGAAACCACAGTAACGAATCCTGAAATTCATTTGTGGGGATAACTAAATGCCAAAACCTACATAAGATTTTGAAATAGTGGTCGGAATAAAAAGCTTCTAGAAAAACAAATAATGCTCTACGTAGTACAGGTACGCGGCGCAATTTTTGGTCTAGCAGTACATAGTTCTAATTAGCGATATGGCAATCGGCTTTACTCTGAAATAATGACTTAGAAATTTTACTTAAACCGACTGATGCCGATTTTATTAGCTCAGGGTTGATAATTTTAGTATTGGATTATTTGCATAATGATAAAATTTTAGCCTATAATGGCATCGCGCGTAACAATGATGGTCCATTTAAATGTGGCTCTTTAGAAATAGACGAGATCATAGATGTCCTCATTAAGTCCCTCAGATAACACGTCCCGTATTTTTGAGATCCACGCATCCAACCTTAAAGTTTGATATTTTTTTAGTTTAAGGATTTTAATAATCATTCCACCAAGGCCTACTATGGCTTCGCGTGTAATAATGATAGCACTTTGAATTCTGATGCTTTAGGAATCGAAAAATGTAGAGAGACTCATATAGTATCGTCTTCGGTGTCTTGGGCGGCACAGGACGCCCAAAAGGCTCCCCACCATTCATTCCTGGAAACGGGACCAAAACTTTTTGCACTCAAAAGAGGGGGAAGTGCTTTTACACTGCACCGCTCCCCACCGCAGGATCGTCGATTCCCGCTAGGGGATGCGGTCGGTCCCGCATACCAACTCCTTCGATCCCCGCCGAGACCACCACCACCGCTGCCACCGCACGGATTTGCACTCCGCACCCGAGCGGAATGCCGTGACGAAGCAGCCCTTGGCCGTTTGCCGAGAAAGCGGAAAGCGTTGACCGGGAATGTCTCCGGCGCACTGGGGATCTTGCGGCTAGAGACGCAGAGGGGCCGTGGGGCGGGGGGGGGGATGGAAGGGATGGGTGCGTGTTCCTCGGCTCCGCTCCGCGCGCGGACGTGGAGGAGCGTGGCGGTTTTCCATTCGGCTTCGGTTTCGCATTCCCGCTCTAAGGCACGCTCCCCTCTTCGTCTTTCCCCGTCCCCCCGTAATCCCCCGAGGGGGGCGACGGGAATAGCACTTACCCTCCCCCCCTCGGCCACATTGTTCCCTCCACGAAACGGTCGCCCGAGGTTGAATGACCCAAGTCCTCTGAGGGAACTTCCTCAAAAGAGTCGTTCGGAGGTGGAAATTCGCTCCGGATGGCGCAGATCTTTGAATTTTGATGGGGGGGGGGGGGGAGTGGTCGGTAGTATTTCTCTCGGGGATCGGTGGTCCCCCACAGGACCGCCGAGGCTGTTCAATGTGTGAGCGCGAGTGCACCCCTCTCCCCATGACACGAGGGAATAGCGGTCTCGACCACTACAGTTGTAGCTCACGTCACCGAATTGGTGGTGTTGTGTGTTGTGAGGCGAAAATCGTTTTTTTGTTATCCGGGGGACCTGGTAGTCTTAATTTACCCTCCCTTACCCTTCCTCAGGATCTCTCTTTCCCCCGACCCTCCCCCCCCTTCCATAGACATCACATCCAAAATTTGAGCCAAGTTATCCGAAACAGTTGGACATAACATCCAACTTACGTCCGATTTGCATACAAATTCGTAAACTGAGTGTACTGGTGATCTCTTATTCGAGTAATGCGATGCGGAGAGCATGAGATTTAAAATTTGTGAGCCCACCATGGTGGAAATTGAAACAGGAGAACCTAATCAATTAATTTAAATCGCAATTTTTGCTTATTTTATACTTTATTGGCGCATTTTAGAGATTCATCACAAAAACTCAAAATTTTCCCTTACGTATTCACCTGGAGCACGTTTTTTTATTCGTGCAAGAAGAAGCATGCGATGAAATAAGTGTACCCTTGGTGGTTGTCGAAGATGCATTCCGGTAATTGCACGGGCTTGCAGGAATAGCTCCAATGCTGCTTTACAGGCGCCCCATAGTCCCTCGCAGGTGCTTTCGGTGGTCTTTACAGTCTTGTTTGTATCTGGACATTCTCCAGCGTTCCACATATTATGAGCCTTCCCACTCCACCGACGTCTTGTATGCCTTCGGCGCCACCAGAGGAAATTCCTGGCGAACACAGTGGACTCCATGGACCTTTCTATTCGTTGCATCAGCGGACTTAGTGCCGGGTAATTTTAAAATTGGAACATCGAGCTCGCCTTGTAATAATGAAGCTGACGGGGAGAGCGCATACGTGTACTTTGCAATGCCCTTTTTTGCTTTCCTTAACAATGAGTCCAAATGTTCGGTCAGTTCAGTGCAGTTTAAAAATTAGCTCGGCTATTAATAAATACATTTTCCGTTTTCATTTAATTTAATCCCTTTGCTCGCTTGCTGTTGGTAAATTCCGAAAAAAAACGTGGATGCGGAGTACGAAACACGAAATAGTTTCCTGGAACTCGTCAAAGCTCGTTACATTTTTTTTTATGTTCAACTGTGCCTGTGTGCTCATTAATTTGTTATAATAGAAGTGAACACGGATCTAATTAATCGGATCCCCGTCCTTTCCAACTCTCGCCATTCAGGTGTGGAGCATAATATAAAATGAAAATGAACTTGATGACTAATTAGAGTGTGAGATTCATTCGCACTGATTTAACTATTGGGCGCCGATCTTATCGGAATAACGTTTAAAAAAAACATCGGATTTCAGCCGATGCCTGCAAAAAAACCTCTCGGATGGTGGCGTATTGTCTCCTCCTTTAAGATGGGTTTCAAAACTTGTTACTTAGAAAGCATTCTTCTGGCTCATGGTAGAGTAAATGGCGGCCTTTTGGCAATTCATTTATTCATGAAATACCCAGGAGTCGTGGGTTCGAGTATCGTCTTAAGGAATGAAAATATCTCCCGGACACTCTATTCTGTTCGACGACGCTAAAATAAAGCAAAAGAAGAAAAATACTACCCGAGGATAATTAGAGAGGCCATTGAAATCATTAAAGGGCCAGAAAACTTTAACAGAGAGGATGGATGTCCACTCCACAGTGCGTGGAAAAGAATTATTCCGCGCGAATATGAGGACGTTCCCTGATTGGCCGAAAAAATTTCCCGAAATTGGCATCAGATTTTCCCTATATAAGACGAGCTATACAACGAGCTTCTTTCCATCCTTGACCTGAGGATGCCAGCAGGATAGCTGGCGAAACTGTTGTGAAATTTAAACGACATACGCGGACGCAGCCCGAAAAATGTGGAAATCAATGAAAATATCTGTTCGGGCGTTCCATATAAAACCTTGGTGAAATCAGGGAAAGGAGATTTTAGATGGTCCAAAATGATGCAAAACGCCAGAAATAGAGATAATTCAAAAGAGTTTAAATGGGAAATGACGTAATAATTTAACGAATGATTCATGGGAAATTAAAACGGCCATCAAATCTATGACTTTTATCTTTGACCAGAATATTTAATTTATTCAATCAAGGGTTTTCCAGAAATGAAGTTAATTTACATTGATTGTTTGATTGATTTTCGATTGAAAAACGCTTGGGAGCATTCTCAGAGGGATCTACTCTTTAATTTCTGAAAGTAAAAATCAACAGAGAAAAGTCGTGTGTACAACCAATTATTGTATGAATGAGCAAAAACCGTGGCAGAGTTATTGACAATTCTAAATGGAGAGCTATTGGCAGCACGGCGATTACGTGCAAAGTCAAATTTACTTCAACTATTCGCATGGAAAAAAATTACTCGGAATGTTAATACCATCAATTGCCACAAAAACTGGTGTCATGACACTCACTTTCACATTTCATTTGACAGCTTGACGGGTTCGAACTACCCTTAAAATTTGTTTTTAATTACATTACGACGCTCCAAACTAATTCATTTGTGGCTTAGTCAGAGAATCAAAAATCACAATTCGTCTGACAAATTTTAATTCAGTGAGTACCGCACTCTTTATCGACACCGAAGTGATTTTACTTTCATTGCATTGGAATTCTTATTTTTCCTTGAAGTGCAAGAGTGGAGGTGGAGTGATGGGGGGGGGGAGTTGGTGGAGGAAAGGGAATCTCGTCTCTCTCTCTCTCTCTCGTCCAACGTGAGACTCCCCTCTCGTCCTCTTTCATTCCATTCCCCTCCCCCCCTCACCCACCCTTAAGTCCCCCCTCGCTCCCCACCCCCTCACTGGACGCGTTCCAGCTAGATGGCCGTGCTGGTCTGTGCAAAGGATGTCGTTCGGAAATATCGGCGGCAGAGAACGCGCGCAAAACAGCGGGTGGACAATGGGGCGAGCCTCAGATCTCGCGCGCCCTCCCCCCCTCTAGGCCTCCGCACTCACCCCGCACCTCTTCTCCTCCTCGCTGGAGAGGGGAGCACCAGAGAAAGGGGGTGGTGCACCACTTCATCCTCGAATGACGGTGATGAAAACCCTCCCCACCGAAAAAAAACGAGAGAAAAAAAATTGCGTCCATTTGAAATTCAGATGCATTTTCGTGGAATGCGGCGCACGTCTTATTTCCTCCTCCCCACCATTCGTTCGTGCGCCGTAATGGTACCGCAGAGTGTGCGGAGACGGAAACGCATGTGTGGCGGAACGGAGGCGTTGGGTCTCGAAAGGAACGTGTGACGATGCACTGTTGGGATCTTTGAGGCGGAGGATTGAGCACGTATCCATAGGCCGTCGCTGAGGGGGGAATACTCATGGCGGAGCGGGTTGGTTATGTTCTGGTCTGGTTGGGGTTCTAAATCTGTTGGAATGTATGCGTGTACTCTCATGGTGGGATTTAGGCCGGTATTAATGGCCGCCTCTCAGTTATGAGAGTCTCAAAAGAGTTGGTATTATCCTGCGTCAAAATTTCCTTTGGGATTCATGGCGTAGGGTGACTCACAGAGACGGGATTAGGTTCTTCACACGGGCCGTAATCCTCTGCAAAGTGGTTGTAACCCACTGTGGAGTCAGAATATTTTGCACGGAAAAAATGTTCCATTCCCCTCGGCTTGTTCTCGAATAACAGTGATGAATTTCACGGTACGTCGAGCGTGCTGTCTGTAGTTAGGGTAGAGAAAGAGTTCGCGTTCAATTATTTTGCTGTTTCTGCGTTTTCTCCCAACAAACCAGGGCTAAATATTTCTTTCTGAAACACGAGTATTAGACGGAACGCTCAATTTTGAACTCTCCTCCTTCCAGTCGTGACACATACACAGTATGGTTGCCTGGATCTGCTCCCGTTTAAAAAGAATTTAACATACTATTGGATTGAATTTTGGAAAGTTTTTACGAGTCTTGTCTTAACAAGACTCGTAAAAACTCTGATATGGAGCGTAGCTATGTACGGCGCGGAAACGTGGTCGCTGAAGCAGGAGGATAGACGTAGATTGGAGGCCTTTGAAATGCGGGTGTGGAGAAGAATGGAGAAGGTGAAATGGACCGAAAGGAAAACAAATGAGGAAGTACTAGAAATGGTGGGGGAGGAGAGGGGTTTGTTGAGAGAAATCCTATGGAGGCAGGAAAAATGGATGAAAGGCGTATTGAGCGGTAGTGGAATGTTGAAGAGGGTAATAGAGGGGAGAATGTTGGGCAAGCGTGGTAAGGGTAGGAACAGGATAGGGATGTTGGACGGGATGAAGGGAGGACAGAAGTACACCGAGATGAAGAGGGAGCTGATATAGATTAGTTTGCTAGGTGGGGAGTCACAAAATGTTTATTTGATAGTTGTGCCCATCCAAAAACCTACCTTAACCGGTAGATTACCTAATAATAATTTGATTGAATTTTGTTTGTCCGGAGATACTCAAATAATAGGACGGTTTCACCAACAGGGAATACAATTACTCCCGATTAAAAATCATGTCTTGATGTGATCATTATTGTGCAAACATCAAATGGAGTTTGTGGATCGGGTTGGTGCGGTGGAGATGACCCCGATGCCTCGGTTTAGAATCCCGGCGATGGTAGAATTTTTCAGAGGTATCCCGAACCGACCCCGTCTTGGGTGCCATTTGGTGAGCACTTCAAGAAGAGTACGTCGTCCGTCGGATGGTACGTTTGAATTGTGAACCCCAGGCATCTTTTAATAAGAGTGGACTAATGCCGACGACGGGTTTCTCTCCACCAATTCTTCCTCAATTCCCTGAAGGTCTCACCTCTTCCAAACCCATCGCTTCCGAATGGCGCAAATTATCTCAGCTGCAGTTCGCCTTTCCTCATAACTACTACTGCAGAATGAGAAATGGTTTATCATCGTTTAAATCTGATAGCCAACAAATTCATCATAAAACCGAGTATCAATAGATATTGCTGTTGTAAGATCACCAATGGTGGTTTATTGAACGGATGCACGTCTTGTATGCTCACTAGATATACGATCGTATGACGTATCCTAACAGGATTGCAAGTACTTTCTTCATATCTTTGTGTATCCTATCCCTTTTTCAAATTGCAATCTCTCTTCCCCCTTCCCAACGCTTATCCAATACTCTCAATTTTTTCGCAGCCTCCAACACCCCGCCACCATTTCACACTATCTCCTCCATTCACGATGTTACCCTCTTCGTAATTCCACCAGCACCGCACTCTCATTCTTCTTTCCCTCTCTATTGCCTGCTCTTCTGAGTCGAGTATGATGCCCACCAATTAATCATAATCAATCAATGTTACGTACTGCTTGAAGATAAAGGGTGAAGTGATTTTGGGATAGAGGAAATCATGGTGAGACCGGGAGTTAACGTTATCACATCAAGGGTCTCAAAAGGCGCACATTGGACCCTTAGGGGCTTAACTGTGGGTGCCGCCAACTCGCCTCGATCAATGCTTCGAATGCCGTACGTAAGCTCTAAAAGCTTAGCCCTTGAACCCAAGAACGAGATTATTTTATCGGCTAAATAATAAAATTATGCACGGCCTCAATGCTTCCCTGATACGGATCATCTCTCGACCTCTTCTTCCCTCTCCTCCCAATCGATGAGGGCGCTCCGACGCTTTGCTGCGTTTGGTCATTTAGGGCATAAACTGCTGGAAGTTGTTTGTGTGTGCGGAGTAATCGAACCGGCACGGTTAACGTGATGGGCTTTGCAGTCTGCCACCCGAACTGGAGACCATGTTTTTCGAATGCCGACCGTCGCGTCGAATGGATACGTGCATTTATTCACTCTGATTTTCTTCGAAAGCGCGCGATAGACGGAGCCGCTGCAGTGACTTAAATGACTGTCTCATCTAACTTCTCCTTGGTTCTTAAATACAAATTGAATTTGTGGCATATTTACACAGTCGATTAACAATGCGAGACATATTATTAAGTATGTTGTCACACTTGAGATGTAAGTGAAATTCATTCATCGACGTAGTAGAAGGGGTTCTTGAGAATAATCCATTTCCTGCCTTAATTCCCATATCTTCAACGATGTGTGTGCCTGTATTTTAAAATGAACTATTTGACTGTTTGATTGTGAGGCTTATTATAAGCTATGAAAATACGCATCATCTTTCTTAATTCACAGGGAATCATAAAAAATAAATCGCTTAAGTTTGATACTATGATATGATGCTGACCTTTTATCATGAGTAATTCCTCGCGGTTGGATAGTGATACGTCCCTGTCTGTTTCATTTGCTCGATTTATGGTTGGAATTCATTTAATTGCAAAGAACAGAGACACAACGACAAACGCTGGAATGAATAAAGGTCATATATTGTTGTTTAGTTTATACCCATTCAAAACATACTTTAAATAGCTGCGTATTAATGATAATAATATGGCTACAATGAATATTTTACATTGATATTAAGAACAATGAAATAATATAGCCATCATGGAAAGTCTCGAGGAAATATACTTTGGGGCGTTAACTTCGTTTATCACAACGCAGCAACAACGTAAGCGATGCAGGCGACACCTTTCGGGAATTTGACGAATAACAATCGCCAAGGATATACTCATCAATCGGTTATGGGCTTTTTCCTCAAGCGTGACGTTTAAGTTACGAAATCCCCTCTGTCGTCCAAGTGCAATGAAAGAACATTATTTTTCCTGGTGTAAACTGCTTCCGCCATCCACGGGGCCTTGGATTGGAGCCTTGGTCGTCCATGGAAGTTTTCTGCGTAGAATATTGCGTTTCACTGCTCAGTAGTAGTGGAATTGTATTTTTAGGTCCATCGACGTCGATGACTATACTTGCACCACTCACTAATGTACTATTTAAAAGAGGTCTGTCGTATTTTGGTGAGATAAGATCAAAGTTAAGGAACTTATAAAAAAAATATGAAATATTGGCCAGGTCGGTTGTATGCAATCATATTGAAACGCGTCTGATATTCTCCGGGTTATCGACTAGAACTACAGGTATGTCTCTCCTGATATTCACTCTTTCGCGTGTAACCTAGTACCCATCAGCTCAGTCAGAAAATGTCTTGCACTTATAGGAGGACCGCAGTTGTCACATGTGCAGATATTTCCTCTTCTATAAACAGATACTAGCGCGTCCGGTGGCAACATGCCATACTCCAAGGAGTGATGGCCGCCTCTTCCCTCCGATTACTCTTCTCCCTCCCGGTTCGATAAGTGCTCGGGTTAAAGTTAACGATTATTGTTGAGTTATGGATACTGATCCATTTATTACGTTAAAAGCGTGATGGTATGGCAAGTGGTGGATTGTCAAGTTTTCGAGGGGGGAATGAAATATGGCAGCAAAATCATTTTATTTTATTTGAATTTTGGGCTAAACATTGATGCGTTGAAGATTGTACGAGGAGGGAAAAATAACACAGGCCTACAAAAAATTTTTTTTTGGTGCCGGGAATCTTTGTGATGATTTTAACTATGTATGTAGAGCTGAATCCAAATATGAAATCCGTTTTTATTTAACAGGTCTACTTTTTTAGATATGGCACATCTTACGATTAGTTGTTTTAATATTTGATATATTCTGGAAAATAATTTTCAAAGTTAAATAAATCTATAAGTATACTAATTTATAACCACTCTGCGGTGTTCCTTTTATTTTCAATAAACTGTCAATAAGTTTTATGTATATTTCTATATTGTAGGCCAATGAGATAATTATTAATATAATATTCCCATATCATCATGTAGAAGATTTTTTTACGTAAGTAACAACATATCTATATCTTGAAAACTATAGCTGATAGGAAAAAACTAGTGTCATAATTGGATTCAGCACCCCAATTGTTCTTTAAATCAGCATTAAAAGCTCCGGCACCAAAACCACTGTTGGCCTGTGTTATTAATATAATATTCCCATATCATCATGTAGATGATTTTTTTACGTAATTAACAACATATCTATATCTTGAAAACTATAGCTGATAGGAAAAAACTACTGTCATAATTGGATTCAGCACCCCAATTGTTCTTTAAATCAACATTAAAAGATCCGGCACCAAAAACACTGTTGGCCTGTGTAATGTAAGTTAAAATATATAGGGAGATTTTCTTGTTTTATCCGGGTGATATACTCTGACGATATAGTATTTGGTCTAATGATTTCATTACTTTAAGAAGCAAAGTCGTGTAGTCTAACCTTTTGTCCCTTAAACTTTAAAAAATAAGTTAAAATCATTTTTTCAACTTTCTCTCTTCGTAATTGGAACGGCTGTACGAGCGCGTACTTCTCCACTTATTCCGTCGTACTCAATTCTTCTCGTACAAACACGTTCATTTAAAAATATAACAGATATACCTCCTACTCTAACTAGCTCGTAATAATTAATACCAACCTCATTATTCGCAATGTATATTCCATTCAGTCCTGTTATGCATATTTTTTGGGAAACGCCTCATCCACAACGCCCGCTAGCAATATAGCAGTGCTATTACTTTCTATTCATTCGATTCTATCATCCATCAAGTTGCACTCTGTATGCGTGACATTGAAGAAAATTCGCTTCGTCTTTACGCCGCCTGCTCTTGAATAAATTAATTTGTATTCACAAGTTCAGGTTTGAGCTCTGATATTTTTCTTCCGAAAATTCCTTACACTTTCGCTATTTTCCCATCGGATTATGGATATTAAGCAAAACATGTATAATCGACCTCTTTTCTTTTTGATTCCCGTCTTGCCTTCCATCCTTCCATTCAACGCTTGAAAACGAGAGGAAAGGAAACAGGATGCTACATAGACGAATGATTATTATTATTGCGGTGGTATGCGTATTGGCCTCACGTGCCGAGGATCCGGGTTCATGTCGCGCTGAATTTTCAGTCATCTTTCATTTATTTCTCTTTCTAAGTTTATTTCGCGTGTTGGGAAATCTAAGCATAATACGCTGTCCATAGAAAAGGCTTGTTAAATCTAGGACACCTTGGATCCATTGGTTCAAAGTAGACTGAAGTCAACTTCTGACTTCTGTATAGCCTTCTTACGTTCCCATAAAACCACATCTACCGTAAAATTACCCACTTATTCCCAATGGCACAAATAGCTTCGTCTCCCATCCTAACTGCTTCAGCTACGCAACATCTTGTATTGACTTCAGGGTGGATTTCAGAAGGCAAAAATGCTGTAACTTAGGAACAAAAGGCACCATACGCACTTAGAGCTCGCAGTATCAGAGTAATTGAAGCGAATGACATGTCCAAGACAGGAAAGGTTGGAGGAAAACAGTAGAACGTGATAGGGCAATCAATATATTTTACTGCTTTTGAGCAATGAGGGTTTTTATACCCACTCCGGAGGAAACTACCCTGACGGTTTGCTCTTGGATTTTCCGGCCACCCTTTGAACAATTCGGCCTCAGTCGCGTCGTAAATTCCTCGCCTGCTAATCGGAAGACCACGGGATCGACCCCCGCCTATTGGGTTGCCCTCCAATTACGGCGTCTAGGTCTGTAATTTTTTATGTTTTTCGTCAATATCTAGAGTGAAAGACTGCCTTGAATGTCGTCGAATCATTTTTGCCCACCACGGACGCCTCTGGTGGACCGTGCACCCCTTGGGATTCTAATAAGCTCTTGGCTTGCCATCAGGTCTCCCAGGGGCAGTAACATCAAGATTGACACAACAACCATTCCTGAAACATGACTCGAACCCGCGACATTCGGGTAAGCACGTTACTCAAATGCCTTATCCGATCTGCAAATAACTTATAGAGATATGCAGGTCTTAGAGTATTTATTTAGTGTCATATTATATGGGGGTTAGTTGTGCAGCAAAGCGTATGAATTGGATCCATCAAAAATCTACTTTGGCTGTTAAATTATTCCAATTATTATTATTTGGTTGTGAGCCTTTTAAGGTAGGTTTTAAATGGGTACACACTTAGCACCCCTAAGTCTCTTAGTCTAGCCTAAGACACAATGTGACCCCACGTTGAACACTTTTTCATTTCCACATACTTTCTTTCTCCATTCACTCTGTCCAACATGCCTGTCTTTTCCTACTCCCTTTTCCCTTGCCTAACGTTCTCCGCTCTGTATCACATTCTTCAGCATCTCATTGCCAATGAAAATACCCTGCATCCAGCTTTCGGTGGATTTTTCTCAGCAGCGATCTCTCCTCGCCAACAATGCCTAGTGCTCAATTCGTTGGTTTTCCTTTACTTTCACTTAACTGTTTCCATCCTCCTCCACACCCACATCTCAAAAATCTCCAATCTACGCCTGCCATCTTCATTCAACGAATAAGTTTCCGAATCGTATAAAACCATACTCCATGCCAAAGTTTTCACCAATCTTTTCTTGGCATCCTTAGTTCTATCATTCACTCCCCCTACTTATAATAGTACCATTAATAAATAAAGAAATCAACGAACAACTTCTTTTTGAAGCCATTGCCAACATTTGAAACTCTGGACATATTAATAGGTTAATAAGTCTGTGTATGCAGAAGTATAGTGTTATTTAAGGCATGATGATGTCTATGCGTTTAACTGAAAAATTGATACCCAATATTATTTCCTAAAAAAGGATGTATATTGTTACCAAGTTCACAGAACGTACGTATATACGACCATGGCAGTGACCCGCATACATAAGGATTGCGATCCGATACCGCTTTAGCTATGGGGTTTTATACGTCGAGCGTTTTTGCCCTTTTCCTGTTTGGTTTCCGCGTATTTTGCAAAGGATGTGGAGTCAACCTCTTTCTTTTTTTTGTTTTGTTTTCCACCACTGCTCCCCTCCACGCTTGAAAGCACGTGAGAGCGACGTCCCCCGACGACCCCACCGCTTCTTCCGCCGGCGCACCATGCTCCTCCACGGGAAGTTAACGAAATAGGGGGAAAAAAGAAGAAGGGGATTCTTTCGGCATCGGGTGGAGCATTTTAGGGACTGACCAAGGGGAATGCAACGGGGCGCGGTGGTCACCCGCCGCCCACTCCTCTCCCGCGACCGTCCGGGCAAAAAAGCGTTTGAGCGCCACCACTTCGAGAACAGTCCCTCCTCCTGCCCCCGTCCGTCCCCCAAAACCCTCAACGGACGGAAATACCGACACGTCACTCCGTCTCTCCCTCTCCACTAGTTTTGTTGGAGATGGGGAGAGGGACAGAGTGGAAAAAAAACATGCGACGGGAGCTATGCTCGTTCTCTTAAGCGTTCTCGATATTTTCCATCGTGCCATTAAGTTTTAGAGAGAGAGAAAGAGAGAGGGGGGAGAGGGAGGTAGTTGGGGAGAGCATCGTCGTTTACCCCGTCTTTCTCTGCCACGCCCACTCTCTTCCCGCCCATTCCGGGGAACGAGGGCGGACCGTGAGGGAAGGGGTGCGTTTGTTGGTCGGGCCAAGAGTGAGTGAATGCGAAATGAAAAGGCCCACTCGCAGCGAGAAGGCTGGGAAGAAAATTTTGACTTCCCCATTGCGACGATTTGCTCGCCTGCCGTACTTAGTCATTCCTGCGATACATTGTTTTTATTGGTGTTGTTGTTGTTATTATTATCATTCTCCGACATTTTTTTCTGAGGTGCCGGAGGAAACTGAAACTGAATCCGCGTACCGTGCGTTTTTGAAAAGAAAGAGTTCCCCTCGGAGGACACAATAGTGGTAGCGCGTACGGATACGGTATGGCATCCCTCGGAGCCCCACTCACCATGCACTTCTCTAGATGAAGGGAAAATGGGCAGAGTGCTAAAATGGACCCATGGTCTTCCTCTCTCCCTCTCCTTCCCTCTCTTTTTTTATATTCTCTTCGGGGACGGGAGAAGGGCAGGGGGCGAGGTGAGATGGAGAGGTGGGGCGGGAGGCTTTGGGGCTGAGAGAAGAGAGTGAAATTGGAGTGGATGTATATAGCGAGTACTGCGAGAACGGAAGTGGGGAGGAGGAGTAGGGACTCAAGGGTGAGGACTAGACTCAGGGAGAGGGAAGGGGGATGTGTAAGGAGGCGAGAGGGAGAAAGTAAAGGAAGGGGTGTGTGGCGTGGAGGGTGCGGGGGGTTTGAAATGGGGTGGCGTCTATGCGGGAAGGAAGGCAAGGCGGGGCCGGAGAGGAGAGGAGCCACGGCCGAAGGGTGAGTTGTGGTTTGCCGTTGAGGGTGTGGTTGGTGCCCGCCAACCCTGGCGGATATTTGACTTGCACCTAGGGTTTCCACCGTATTCGTCCCGGGAGACGGGCTCAAAGTGCAATTCATAAACTTCGAATCGCAGCACCCCGATATAATTATCCAAATATAGACGGCGTCCATAAGGTCGGGAAAGCTTTTGGAATGTTCTGCACGTGAAATCCTCTCAATACGCAGTTGATGAAATAGCTGCGCGCATGACGCCTTAAGTGAAATAGTAGACACCTGAATCCGAATTGGAGAGTTTAACCAAAGTTTTGCTGCTGATGGCATTGGATTTTGGTTTCATGAATTTTCGGCTGTTCCTGCTGAAAATGAATATTCGGTAGGAAATTAAGTTCATCAAAACTCTCAGCTTTTACTTCAGTTTGCTCTTTGCAATCACTTGGATAGAAATGACACGGATAACGAGAAGCATAATTTGATCGCTTACCAGGCGTAGTATTTTCATTAAACCGAGTGGACAATATTTTTCCAATCCATGGAACAATAAACAAGTTATATTTGGTCCTCTTCCCGTTTTGATTCATTTCGACGACGGGAACAAACGGTATAAGTGTTAAAGCAATCATAATAATCCTATTATTGAATGTTGACCCGTTTACGTTCATGGGCGCAAGTGGAAATGGTGGATCACTACACTTACTAAAATGAATGCCATTTCAACTGAAGAGGCAAGTGAATGTGAAGTGGACAGAAAATATGCGGGTAAAAACTGGATTAGTGCCCATAATAACCAAGTTGTGAATAATCATTCATGTGTAAAACAATTAACAAATCAATTGGGCAGTAACTTGGGTTCATTCTATTTTAGTTACAAAAGATGGGATACCTCTACCATTTCATCAATGGACCGGAAAATATTTCTGATTGCGAAGTATTTTTGGGCTCGGATATTACGGTATGACCTACTTAACAGACTACGTTTAGCGAGGACATGCGTATGCAGCTCTCTACGCCATACCGCGGGCTACGACATTTCGCCGGCGTGAATAATTTGCGCAGGAAATAGGAAAACGTTACCGTTCTATTATTGGACTGTTTTACGTAACACGCTGACCGTAATACGAAGAAAAGGAACTCCACCGCCCCCGGTTACGTCGCCGCGTTTTCTTACCCGGGACATAAAATTTCCCCGTCTCCCTGACCCGACATCTGGACAGCCTTCCCCCTTCCCGCCCCTGCCACCTCCACCCCCGCCGGCGGGCCGGCCGGCGCGGCGGGGAGCGGCAGACGGGGACCCCGCGGCGGTGATGCGGAGAGTGGGGGCGGGGGAGAGACGGCGAGGCGAGAAGTCGAGGGAGGAGAGACGGGGCATGCAGGTGGAAGACGGGTGCGAGACGGAGACTGAAGGGGGGAGGAGCGGGTGCACGTCGAGGGCTTGGCGCGCGTGGGTGTCTCATTCCCTTCCGCACGGACGAGCATTCCAATTTGCTGGAATTGGAAGGGAAGGAGGGGGGGAGGGATGGGCGCGGGGAGAGGCGTGTGTCGGAGAGAGTAGGGTAGGAGAGATCGTCGGGAGTGCTCGGGTTGAGTGTGCTTCGATTAACAACCCTTCCCACGCGAAATATGCCGCGCGAGCTATTTACCGGTGAGCATTAATAAAAGACGCCTCCTTTTCCGGCTCTCCTCGTTGTTCAGACGTCGAGACCCCTTGCCTTCCCCCCCCTCCGTTCCTTCCCTTCTAATCCTTCCCTCCTTTCCTCCTCCGCGACCTCTTCCGTCCTGCTCCATGAACCTCCACCCTGCTCTCCCACCTACAACTCCTCCCCCCCCACCTGACCCCCCCCCCCCGGTCACCCCTTTCGAAGTTGTTGATATTCACGCCGTGCTTCGGCCGGCCCTCGTCGTCTGGGTGGGCCGCTCCACGCCCTTCCCTTGCCCTTCCTCCCCAAAACCCCTCCTCCGACGTCCACCTCCTCGTTTCGCCGTGGTTTACGAGGGTCGGATCACACGGCTGCTCTGATTGCGCTCGCATAATTGCTTCATGACCGCTATGATCCGAAACCTATCGACGTGGCTTCGGTTTGCGCCCAGTTCCGCCGGGACTTAAGCTGAGAGGTCGTGTGTCGAATCTAAGCAGGCTCAAGAGTAGTCTCGTGAATTATTCATTTCTTTTAAACGTCTAATCCAAGTCCCGCGGGTAAAGAGTGTCTGGTTCGGGAAGACAAGTGTTCTTAAATGTCAGAATTGTTTAATTAGGGCGGGAGTTGTTGCGAAAGGTCGTAGTCGCAAGAAATGAAATCAAGACTTTTTAGTTTTCTCGCTTATATTCAATATAAGCCGACTTTATAGATGCATACATACTAAGTTTCATGCATACGGTTTTAGTCACGAAACTAATATCAGTTTAAAGGTACGTGTTTCTCACATCGTGCATGATAATCACACAAATATTTGGTTAAAAAATCAATTCAACATCCTACTCAACAGTTTTGAAGACTCTGTTCCAATGCTATACAATACTCCAATACTATGCTGTACTCAATGATCTCATTTATTTCAGGTTGAATTTTATTAAAATATGAGGAACATAGATGTACCTGTTATTTCCCGATATTTTAAAGTTCAAATTAAAGCCACTTCCGAGTAAATTGTGCATTACATTTTATCTAACATTATGTTTTTTGTTTTTTCTTATTTACGTCTATCTCCGTACCTCTCCATCACATTTCATGAAATAAAGTGGACGGATAAGATGACGAGGGAATGCGTTAGGGATGATGAGAAGTAATAGAAGATGACTGGGAGAAATAGAAGGCCGAGGTAAGTGGGGGTTGAGGGCGTTGAGAGGCCGTTTGATATTGAAGACTGTGTTTGAAGAGAGAATATTGGAAAGGTGAAGGTAGACGGAGGAAAAGAAAAGGCATTTCAGCTTTTCTTCGGACGACGATTCCTATTCTTTTCCTCTGAGCAGAACGTTAGTCATTGGCATAAAAAGAGATAGAAAGCATGTACGAGGTGTATTCAAGTTCTAACGTATCCCAATTCTTTCTCGGAACTGGGGATAGATAGAAAGATTTGGCTTGACTAAAATAAATGCGGGTACTCTTAATGAATCATAGGCAAAATAGCTGCAACATACCTTACACAGGGTTTCTATAGTTGCCCCTAGAGCGAGAAGCATTTTCAACGCCTAAAATGGCGTCGTTGTATATAGTAACAACATGTAATTCACATTTTATCCACTTCCGTGGTTTAATACCGTCGAATGAGTGAGAAATTCGGTGAAGGTGTTATGGATGTGAAGAATGGATATTCCAGATTTGCGACATTTCAGAAAAGGCAGATCCTGGGGTGAAAGCAAATCAAAGGAACCTCAACTACGGACCAGCCGATTTTCCCAGTGTGCAAAATTAAGCCTAACACAAGTGGCCATGGAATCATGGCGTCGGCATTGAGAAAGATACGTAAGTCTGCTAGTAGGTTGATTTTAGAAGTATCAGATGGTCTAACTTTCTGTTTTAAGAAATTTCTTAGCAAAAAAATAGGAGACCTTAGAGCTTGAACGTAACTCGTACATCTGGAGCTTAATTTTGTATAATGCTACTTGTTTTCAATCTAGACTTACTAAGTTTGGGGTTGATTGTTAAAAAGAAGGTCATCGGGTCGTAGTATTTCAGGATCCAGCTAAAAGCTAACATTATGAGGTAGACTAAGACCACCCATGATGATGTCAGATGCAGTTTTCTCTTTTGCGTTTTTACTATATTTTGCTTGTTCCCCCTCCATTTCGAATCGAAATGTAGTTTGCCTTCTTTTATAGCTTTATTGTGTATTTTTTAAACATTTTACAACGCCCAAATGATTATTTCGGTTGCTAAAATCAAAGGCAAATAAAATAAACTTATTGATGGCACGTACTTATTTTAAGCAGTAATTTTCAAAAAAAAATATTCGCACCCAAACAAGAAGCGAACTTCCGGCATGAAAACTCGTTAAAGGCGCGAGGTCGTTAATTCTAACGAGGACCGTAAAAACGATAATACTCCGGGGATTCGAACCCGATTCTTATGGTGCCGGTCGACTTGCGTGCTCAATGAGCGACATCTTAGCCCTCATGCTTTTTGTGTTCTGAAATTGCATCATGCGCCGTAAATTTTAGTGACTTTTCGCTTTCGGCATTCGTTAAAATAAATATTGGGCATTGCAGTGGAGGCTCAGGCGAGAGGGTTCCTCAACCATCTCGTTCCGAAAAATAGAATACAGGGACGATGATTATTTTTTTTTATTATCCTGGAGCTATTTTGGGAAACATGTACCGTCCCGTGTCGAGCACCCTCGTAACCAGTGCGTTTTTCTTTTTGCAGCCTTTTTTTTATCGAGTTTCGCACATTTTGTTTTTGGTTTGTCGTTTCTCCCGTCGCTTGGATTTGGTGACGTGAATAAACGCGGAGATAACTCGGCATCGTTCCGCTAAATGACATTAGCGATTCTAATTGGAGAATACTTTTTTATGTCCCCCCCCCCCCCCCAAGCCGGTCGGGGATGAGCTATTATTTCTTTGGTTTTTCCGTGGTGTCGTTTTGATTGGGATCACCGTTTTTATAATGACCCTTCATTTACGTTTTCCATTCTATTTTTTTTTACAGGTAAGCCACATTCGATCCGTGCATGGCTGTGGGTGGACGTGCGATCGCCATGGGATTGTCTCCCCGAATTGGACCCCGGACATCCCGCCTCTCTATGCAGCCCGCGCGCTTGTCCTCCAGCCCTGGGAGTTATACCCTCGACCTATCCTCCGCCCGACTCTTAAGGTTCGTCTCCTCCCTCACTCACTCTCTCTCTCTCTCTCTCTCCCCAAGGAGCGATCACCGACGGACGGACAGAGCGCGTTTGGGAATGAAATACGTTGGGAAAAAATTCCCCTCGCTCCCACCCTTTTCAAATTCCCGCTTCGCCGAACGTGATCTAAATGTTGGGTTGTTTCACTCCCGAAACCCGGCCGCAGGCTAACGTCGCGAAAGTCAACAATTTGCGTTTAAAAAAAAAGGGAGCGCGATGGGTGGATTCGCAAAATAGACTCGCGCTTCACGACCGACGAAAGTCAAAGTGGAATCGCATGTTTGTTGGTTATAAACTCATGACAGTGTCTCATGTTCCCATTGCCCATAAAATATAGTATATCCAGGAAGGCACATGTAGCCTTGATTTTTGGTGATGTTAATGGAACATTGATGTGATTCAGTGGAAGATTTGACAAGTTCGCCCTTAGTGAACGATAAAGTAGATATGCGTTCACCTCTAGTCTCCAAAATGTATTTCGTAAATAGAGTAGGTTTTGAATTTTCATCGTTAATATCCATAGTCCAAGTCTTTCTATTTTTGATGAAATTTTTGAGCCTTTGTGCTAATATTATGATTAGTAATGGCCCACCAGCTTAAGGTAGGTTTTTTTTGTACGTTGTATTACCTTTGATGAAGAGAAATAATTTACTGATAATGTTTTTTTACCACATATTAAACAGTTGTTTTTGCTGATTTAATTATTAGTCATCTGCTGGCTTACGGTAAATTTTTGATGGAGCCTGGCGCTGCACAACTTAAATATTTGTCTTGAGTGTTCCGCTAACGTTGTACAAAATCTCACATGTAGTGAAGACCTGTCATTGTCTTTATCCTTATTCCACCTCAAGTCTTCTGTATTGTACGCGTATAGGTATAGCTCCTGTTGGTGTGAATGATTAATTAAACACAGCAGTCTACGGTTTAAAAAGGTTAGATGTGGTTGTTGTATCAGCGATGGGAATATACTTTAAACAAGTGAAGCCTGAAGGAGATTATTATTGGGAATCAGAATGATGGGACGGCTAATGTACTGGCTTCCCAACACGAGGACCTTGGTTCGAATCCCGGAGATGGCAGGATTTTTTCTGTAGCATCCCAATCCCTACTTAGGGGTACCATGTGGAGGGTACACCAAGTGAGTACGCCGTCCGTCGGATGGGGCGTTTAAATGTGTACCCCTGGTCGCATATCCTTTAGGGTAAACTGACTTTTAATAATCAAGCCACTTTACTTTTCCACATAAACTTTTTAATTTTTACAACCCAGGTTTCGTTATAGCATAACATCACCTGATGATGTTATGCTATAACGAAACCTGGGTTGTAAAAATTAAAAAGTTTATGTGGAAAAGTAAAGTGGTTTGATTATTAAAAGTCAGTATGAAGAATTTCCACCAAGTCACGCCAGAAACTGTTTTACTTAAGGGTAAAATAAATCCGTCGTCGGATTTTTCTTCGCTGTTCTCCTAATCCTCGAAAGCCCTACCTCTACAAAAATTCCTAGTGGCGAAAATGGCCTTAACTCATTCGCCTTTCCTAGTACTAAACACAACCAAAAGCTATATTGATACTATGAGGTGATACTATATATCAGCACAATGATACTATCGAAAATGTGTTTGTCTTCGATACCATATCTGGCAGAGAAAAAGCCCAAAATGTCTGATTCCTATGGCGGCTAGTGCATGAGATATTCATTCGCAGCGCTCATATTTCAATTGCAGCAGCGGCGGATTTCGGGTGCCTTGCAAAGAGGACTTCAATGGTGCTATTCTGCCCGTCGGGAGTGTGTTAAACCTCAGGCCCCTTGGCACATTTCTTTAAGGGCAAGCTAAAGCCGGCTTACTCTCCACGTCTCATCGGGTCCCTAGATATCCTACCTACCACCGAATTAGCTGCCAAGCCGTCATGATGCAAATGATCTCAACGGTCGCTGCTTCCCCATATAGCAGTCAGCTCGGAAAGTAGAAATTTAGCTGTTGGATCAGAGAGAAAATAGAGTTTGCGCAGGGTTGTATCAGGGGTGCACAGGTATGTACTCGTATATACCAAAAGAAGCGATTAATACTAATTATTATTTATTTTTCTATTGGATGAGGTTGCAGCTGGCATTTGTTTTCCTGACCGAGTGAAAGTAATCATGACTGTTTATGTAATTGCTCATTCATCAGCTAAGGAGAATGGAAATTCCAATTGATTCCTGATATTAAAGAATGGATAGAAGAAATTTTCCACTAGGTAATATTTTTGTACGACCGAGTTACGATGCATTACATAATCTTCAGGTACAAAATTGAAGTCAAGTGCCATTCATTTCGATACCTGAAGATGATGTAATACATCGAAATCCGGTCGTACAATGAATCTTATCTAGTGAAAATTTGCTACAATCCGTTTTTTTATCATGCTCTAACTCCACCACATCACGCCTAAAACTACTCAATTTGCTAATTCCTGATACTTAATGTTTGTATTAAAAACTTGGGTGTTATTGATTAACATAATTGAGGTGCTATGTATTCAGCGTTCTGTATCTGTAGTCTTAAAAAATTCTCAAATTATTATAAGTGCACCTTATAATTCAACAGACCAGCAGGGAATTGCACAAGGAAAGAAAATCTGGCAATTTCATTTAAATTTTAAGAACAAACTCTTGCGGAATTTGAAATTTGAATTTGAAAGTTTTTTTTTACAAGAATATCATCGAAATTTTAAGCAAACACTAAGAAATGTTCATCTATCAGTGTTGTCGAAATAAATTATTTATTAAGTTCACGGTGGCGGCAAGAATTGAGAATATGTACCAGTCCATCGCATTATCATGTATAGGGTTTGACTATCTAATATGAAACATGATAAAATTTATTTATTGACTTTTTTGAAAGATAAAACACAATAATACGCAGTAGCACCGTGAGTTCCCTAGGATAATTGGTTCTCCGTGGGTGTAAACACCCATAATTTCGAATTAAAAAGTAGGAAGTGGCATCACGGCATATATTTTTTTGCTCACCGTGCTAATTGAAACTCTTTTTTACACTCGCACGCGACGTGAGGGAGCATTATGTGGCGCCAAAGGGAACGGCGCGTGCTCGAAGCTGAATATCTCCGGGAACTCCGCCGCAAGCGAAGTGTGTGCTTGTATGTGGAGAGCGATTTGATACCAAGCGTTGCATTGCAATGAAAAGTTTTCGTTTAAATCTCAAAGGTCATTTGCTCTCGGAGTAGTTAACAGACCGTGAGTGAGGCGTAAATTTTCCGTCACATGGCCCTTTGCCATAAGGGCGAGGGCATGAGGAGGGGGGGGAAATACAATTTTGATTCCAAGGCTCTATTAACTTTTGATATATCACGGCGGTTACAAACCGCATACGGAATGTGCCTTTCACTCAGCAAGAGCCAAAATGAGAATTTAATTCACGCATATGATTTATTAATGGCTAATTCACTAACGAACGAAATAACCAACTCTTTTGAGTCTCTATCAAATTCACATAAAAATGGGAGAATTGGTTTGACTCCAATTCGAAGGACTTAATTTGTGAAATTATTATAATTCTCGTTGCAGTATCCCAGGACTTTTCAAGCATTAATTATAGTATTGATGTATAAACCTTTTGAAGCTGA